>JXCR01137124.1:239051-259575 GCA_002079205.1 Phalaenopsis hybrid cultivar
TATATATATATATGTATACATATACATATATATATGTATACATATACATATATATATGTATACATATACATATATATATGTATACATATACATATATATACAGATACATATACATATATATATACAGATACATATACATATATATACATATAGATATACATATACATATATATATACATATATATATACATATATATATACAGATATAGATACATATATATACATATACATATATACATATACACATATATATAGATATACATATATAGATATATATATATATATATATATAAATATATATATATTATAATATTCAAAATTTTCTTNCGACCCATGCTGCCCGGCTCTGACACTCCAGCACCCAAAGCAAACCTGTCCGATTGGGATACCGTAGAAATGGAAACACTAGAACCAAGAGCAGTGTTCTGAAATTGTGATACCGACGAACTCCGAGCAACAGTGTCCAGTTGGGATTTCATAGAAAGAGACGTACTGTCGGCCCACCTGAAGAAGCCAGCAAGGTCGGTAGCCCGCACCGGCACATCACTTGCCCGGACTTCTCTGAATATCTGGAACTCATTGTTCTGCAGGTAATAAAAAGAAAATAAATCAGTAAAAAATTTGAGGAAATATGGAAAATATACTTACCGAAGTATGGAGAAACCAACAAATTTCATCACTATGAGAAGCCAGCACAACACAACTGCAACTCATTATGTAATATATAGCAGCCATGTATTATAATGAGACCCATCATGCTCCATCCCAGATGTAAGGATGAAATTTATATCCAACAAACATGCACAATAGAACAAAAGAGATTCCAACAAATCAACAATAGCATAATTTTCGTTAATTGCAGTGCATTTTGGAGAAGGAAGCAAAATCAAAGCAATAGGTACTAGCACCCCATTCGATTCTACTTTATGAGATTCTTTCATATATCGCTTAACAATGGAACAAAATTCATTCTGCAAATTCGACAAAAACTATGCTCGATCACCCTATGTATCCTGCTAATATGAGTGAATGGTCATCAGTTACTGAAATGTTCTGCAAGTGCTATATCTAACTAATTTATGATTATTAGCTTTTCAATTTCATTCATAAAGCAATTCACCATTCAATAATATATTTATCTTGCTTATAAAGCCTAAAAAAAGAGAAAACATTGATAAGCATTCATATCTGACATGGCCTTTCATAGAACCACATAAGAAATTGCATTTACGGGCAAACTAACGCCAATAAGATAAAAAATATAAGGATGGTGCCAACTATTGTGTCGTAGAAGCCGCGGTTGCCCTAAAAGTAGATGGATCATCCAAGCTGCAATGAGAGGAACACCAAGGTATATCCTCCTGTAGATGTCCAGTAAGATCATCCATAACTAAAGAAAAAAGATACGGGCTTAAAGCCGATCCCTGATGTAATCCAACAGAAATAGGAAAATATTTGGTCAATCCTCNATTTAATATGACCAAACCATCTAAGATGACTCTCTAATTTTGTCCGCCACTGGAGCTACACCAACCTTATCATAGATTTATTCATTTTGTATTTTGTCTCTAAGTGTAAAACCACTTATCCACCTAATCATTCTCATCCCGACAATACTTAACTTAGTTTTATGCTTCTCTTTTAATGACCAACATTCAGCGCCATAGAGCATTGTAGGTTTCACCACCATCTTATAAAATTTTCCTTCGAGTCTAAGCGGTACTTTTCTATCACACAATAAGCCTGAAGCATTCCTCCACTTCAACCAACCAACTTGAATTCTACTAATAACATCCCCATCAATATCACCATCAATTTGAACAACAGGCCCGAGATATTTAAAGCGTTCACACCTTTAAATAATTTGATCACCCATAGTTACAATTCTGTCACTACAGCTATTACAACTATAATTACATTCCATGTATTCGGTTTTAGTTCTACTCAAACAAAGTCCTTTAGACTCCAAGGTAGATCTCCATAATTCAAGTTTTTCTTGAGCTTTTCTCTCGTCTTATCCACGAGAAGGAAATCAACATCAAAAAGCATACACCATGGTACATCCTCCTGTAAGTGTCCATCAGTAAGACCATACATAACTAAAGCAAAAATATATGAGCTTAAAGCCGATTCCTGATGTAAACAAACAGAAATAAGAAAATAGTTGGTCAACCCTCTCTTTGTTGGAACACAAGTAACAGTTCTTATATACATATCTTTAATGACTTGAATATAAGTCATATCAACACCTTTCTTCTCAAGAACTCTCCGAAGGTTATCTCTAGGAGCCTTATCGTAAGCTTTTTATAAACCAATAAAAATCATGTGTAGATCCTCTTTATTATCTCCGAAATCATGTGTAGATCCTCCTTATTATCTCCGGACTTCTCCATCAAACCTCTCAATAATTGTATAGCTTCCATAATAGACCCGTCTAACATAAATCCAAATTGATTATGAGAAATCAAGGGAAAATAGACAAATAAGAAAATTTTTCAGACAGATTTTTGTCGATAAGAGATTAAATACGTATTTAAAAAATAGTGTGTTATAATTACTTTTTAAAATATGTATGAAGTATTAGTCAAATCTTAATAAAGAAGAAAGCCAAAAGTCTAGCGACTATCACAGTAATTTGATTTTATTTGGATGAACAATAATAGATTTTGTTAAAGTATCAAAGAAATTTGTAACCCATAAAAGGATGGAATTACACTTGCTTATTTGGAAAAAAAATACATATAGAAAAATTTAAAAAAATAATAATAAAGGATTAGCATGTATACATGCATGTATGTATATGTAAAATGTACATCTTGGATATATAAATAATTAGACTTTTTCTACAAATGAGATATTTACTGGATGAATAGTTATAAGTATGAGACTTATATTCCTTTCACAAATCACAAATAAGAGATAATAGCTGATCAATATAGTATGATAGTTGAATCCTTTAAGTGAGGCAGTTCTTTAAGTGAGGCTTAACATATTTTATTTTGTGTAATGATTGTCTTCCTAGTGGTTTGGGTTAATTCAACCATATTAGCAGGTGGGCTCAATCTGTCCTCTTCGGATATGGGCCTGGGGCTCATAAAGCTCTTTATGAAGTTATCTTGAAAAAGCCTTATTAGGTTCTATTATTGTAATTGGGTTTAGTTCCTAAATTCTCTCATCTTTTCGACTAAAGAGTGTGAGAAGAACAAGATAATGAAGACTTTTCTGTTTCACAGACATTGCAAAAATTCGGGCAATTTTGTAAGATAAAAAACTATCAGAAAATATCAAAAAGCTATTAATTAATTAAAACTGATGTCAAAATAGACATTGTTTTTTGCTTGTTAGAAATACCTCGCCCAACAATATTTTTGATTTCTTGACAGTGGGTTTTACCTGTTGGTTCATGTCAAAACAATAACAGTCGGTTGGCCAAATTTTTTTTTTTCATTTGTTTTCTATTGATTGATAGCCCATGACCAAGCCTTCAGAAGGACTTCAGAAAACTGTACATTAAAAAAATAAAGACTATTCTTTCTTTCATTATAATTTTCACACATACAATCGTATCACATAAAAAGTCTAATGTATATCACAGAACCTAACTTATCAATCCAAACATGTATTAAACTATAATCACATCAATGAACTCACAAATTAAAAATAAAAAATAATCACAATGCATTGAACCTGAGAATAAAATAATATGTATATACATAAGAAAAACATATAATTACATCTCATAAATAATAAATAAAAATATTCATATATAATTGTCAAGCATCTCCTCGTCGCCCTCCTCAATCTTCTCCTCTACTGATAGTTTCCCCCTATGGTGTTCCTGAAATCGCAGTACATCTAATACTATTATTATCTTATCATTCATTGTGATCATCATCTCAACGAGCTTAGCCACAAATCAAGTCTCTATATCATTACTAAGTGTGACAACCTACCTATGAGCCTCATTTTCTTGAGCAGTAGAAGTAAATACTCTGAATACGACAAAGGAGCAATGCGTGTCATGTGATTGCACATGTGAAACTAATCCATAAGCCTTTCCTTTCTTATCGCTCTCAGTAGCCTCTCTTCAGAGCTTAGTCTCCTTCAGTTACTCAAAGGTTTCCTACAAAAATAAAAAAAATTAGAGGCAAATTTAAATTCAAGAACATCGAAATTATATAATAAATACTCTTGTCACTTTCATGTGTAATATGAGATTTGTTGTCAACCCACATATGATCCGACTGTCGCTTATGGACACGCGCATGTAGCTTTGCAATAGCGTGCTCTCATCCCAACTTTAGAGATTATTAAAATAAGAGAAAAATTATATTATATTAAGATTTAAGGTGCATTTTTTTGGGCTATGACTGTACAAAATCTCAGTTTAAAAGCTGTTGTTGAAAAATATGCTATTCAGAAGCTGGTGTTTCAAAAATAGTTAGTTTATTTGCAAAAAGCAGTTCTGACAGTGTTGTCTGTGGAGTAATGAGCGTTATGCCCCTCAATATATATACACAATTAAATAGATGTAGGGTGTTGGATATAAACCGACACAAATTATGTGCAATAAGAGACACAAAATCATTGGACCACACGATACATACATACATATATGTATATATATATATGTATATATATGTATATATATGTATACATATATGTATATATATATACATATATATATATATATATNTGCCCGGAAAATATTCTATGAATGAATTTTAATGATTAAATTAAATGTAAAATAGTGCTTTAATTACCAAATTTATCTTCATATTTTTATTAAACCTCTCTAAGTTCAGAGAACTCAGAGAAACAAATTTTGTATTCTTATGATTTTTAATTTTTTTATTATAATTATTTTAATGGGAAAATAAGAAAATTTCATTTTTAAGATTTTAAAAATTTATTTTAACTTAGAAAAATTAGGAAAAATATCCTAATGAGTTCTAAGTCATCAGGGAACAATGAGGCACATTTTAAAGTATTTTGGTATTTTTGGAATTATTAATTATTTTTAATTATTCTAAACTCAAAATAATACTAAAAAATCAAGTATTTTCTCAAAAATAAAATTTATTTCTCATAAGTGCCCCTCATAACAAAAAACTCAGAAAATCACTTTTCATAATTTTCTCAACTGTATTTGATCTAATATTTTTATATTTGTACAAAAATACAAGGTTTCTTAGAAAATAAACTTTAGTGCTCAAACTTACTCAAGTAATTTTAAATTTTTACAGTGGGTAAACAAGATTTTTATACACAGAGTGGAATTGATTTTGTCAATTTTTTATTAGTATTTAATTTACATAAATTAAAACTAGATATATATTTAATTATCTATAGAAACATACAAAATAATTCAAATCATCACGGCAGTTTTCCTATGCTTCCCTGAACATAGGAAATCTACTAGAATTATTTTCATAATTTTCCAAGTGGTATTCTAATTTATATAATTAAAATAATTTAAAATATCCATCTTAGCTTGAAAATTAATGTTAGAAGCATAAAGATGACCTCTGACCTTGGAAAAATCAGAGAACATCCCCTCTATCATAAGGAATGAACCCTAAAAGTTTCAAGCCATGGTAAGCAATGTTTAATCATAATGAATTAAAATACTTCAGAGAGTACTTAATTCATAACAAATTAAAGAGTCAAAAAATAGTTTTTATTTTTAATCCACATTTTTCTCTTTTGTTCACTGAGCAACATAATATTTTATTTAATTTTTAAGAATTTTCTAGAGAAAGTTACGGATTTTTTAAGTTTAGGCATTTAAATATATTCAAAAAACCCATATTTTTCTACATAAACTAGTCAGCGTTATGCCATCCTTGTTCGCTCTGAACATTACACGTGGCGCTATGCCATTTGATGTCATTAGCCACCTTAGCTACCACACAGCTCACCTTTTTGTTCCAAGAGTTTGTCCGGCTTGATCTCCTTATAAACATGCAATCAGATGGCTCTCTTTAATCATCCCCAAGTGACATAACCGTGAGACATTCACACCAAAACATTAAAATCTTGATCTAGAATAAACCAAATCACTTGGGATTTGTTCCTAAACTTTCACTACTTAAGACGAACATATCTATACAACTTATACGTTATGAAATACAGTAAGTACGTATAAAGAATTAAAATAAGCTTAAATTAGGGTTGAGGTCAATACCTTTGTCTGAGAAGAGAGGCATCAATCAGATGGTTGTCATAGTTTTAAATGGACCCAACGAACCTTCATATGAAGTCCTAGGCCTCAGTAAATTGCCTAGACATGATTTTGATTGAACTCAATTTTAGGTGTTGGTCTAGAGCCATGTTAGAGGCTTTTTAGGATGGGGCTTTTATGGGGAATCAACTCCTCTCACTTTGGGAATGGTTTGTGCATAGTTAATTGGTATTTGGTGGAATGTGGAGCTATGGAGAAATCTTTCCTGGTTTGAGCTGAAACTTAGAGCTCAAAATTGAGCTCTCACAATAGGAACCAGACAAGGAAAATATTGGGCTTGAATGGAGGAGTTCTTTGAGAGTCTTTGGTACGATTTCGGTAGAGTTACCCCTAAGATTTTTTTCATCTCTTTTTTGGTCATGAAGGGGGCTATTTAAATAGAGGAGTTTACGGTGGAGCTCAGGGCTTCAATTTGGGTTCAATCAATTGCTTATGTGGAGGGTTGAAATGTACCAAAGCCAATTGGTGTTGGCCAGCTTTGATGGGTTTAATTGGGTTTGAATTTGAGAAAGGTGGCTATCAGTTTTTAGGTTTTTTAGTGACTAGGGTGGTTGTCCAGAGTAGGGGAGGTGGTCAAGCAGCCATGGGAGCTAGGGGGAGGTTTAATTATTATTAACCCATAATGGTTTGATATGAAGGCAAAGATTTTTTAGTTTGGATTAGGCTAGCCGTGACATTGAGCCAACTTGATTGATCAATGTTGTGTGGATGATTGTTATGAGGGGTTTTTAAAAGAATTTGACTGATTTTGAATTGATTTCGAGGTTCAATTTGAGGGATTTTTTGCAATTTAACCAATTTGGGGATGTTGGGTTAAACTTGAGTTTAGGTTGGGCTAGAGTTGGGTTAAGTCCAACTTAAGAGTTCAAAATGGTATAGAAAAATGTCAAGAAGAGTTTTCAACATTAATTGCATGCCAATTTTAGGGTTAGGTATTCAATTTGGTTGAATTTTGGCACATGGCTAAACTATGGCAAATTTACGAATATTGGATTTGGGTTGAAATTGAGTGAAATTGAAACTTGAACAAGGTCAATTGAAGGTTTAATTTAGTGTGTGCAGATGTTTCAGTGAGTTTATGTTACATAATTTGGGCAACTGAAAAGATTTGGGGGTTCAATTGAGTGGGATTTTGGTTTTAGGCCAAATTGAGGAATTTTGATTTGGGTTGAAATTGGACTCAAATGTGGATCAATTGGACTTGGATTTAGTTTGAATTGAGTTTGATCATGATGAATTTAAATTTATAATTGAAATTGGGGTGCAATTCGGGTAAATCAATGGACATTTAGAGTGAATTTGGGAAAATTTGGCATTTAAGTGCAATTTGGGGCTTTTAGTCAAAGTTGGTCAAATTGATCAAATTGGGTTTAATTGAAGGGTTCAAATTGGTTTTGAGGAAATTTGAGATGATTTTGATAGTTTTCGGAAATATTACTCCACAAAGGGTTTTTTTTTAAATTTTGGCAACTTTATGGATAATTTGTTAAGTTGGGTAGATTTGGGGGCAAAAAGCTAAGTTTGGTATTTTGGTGAAAGTGGGGTGCCAACCAACCTATTTGAGCCTTTGACCAATGAAATTTCCAATTAGGTCTCTTATGTACTGGTCTTGGCTAGACCCTAGCTGAGGACTAGTGGAACTAGAGGACCATCTACATGAGTTTCCCAAAAGATCAGAGGATCAAAGTGAACAAGCTTAGGGTTTAGAGTTTCTGAGTGAATATGAGTGTAAGTAAGTGTAAGTGAGTGAACTAGCTCAAAATTTCTGAGTGAATATGAGTGAAAGTAAGTGTAAGTGAGTGAGCTAGCTCAAAACTAATACCCAGGGTCAACCTGACAGCCAAGTAGTCTTATGGGGACTCCCCTTGAGCTCCCCCATGTTGACCGCACCTACCAAGTGCTAGAGGTCAGGACCAATATATGGAACTTCAAGTTGAGCAGAGAAGAGATTAGAAATTCTAATGGTGAGGATACCTTTTCTAGTTCTATAGGAGAAGTCAACAAGAAAGTCCTATGGCTAGACCCTAGGTTACTAAATAGAATAGTGCTAGACCTCAATCCACAGTGAGGTAAACAAATGGTCCCCAGATAGGTGTGGGGTGTAGGACAAGCACACCTTACATATTGGCATTAACCGAAGTGACTAAGAAAACCAATAGAGTCTTCTAAATCAACAAAACTATAACAAATTGTAGAATTGAGTGCCAGTTGTTTCTGCTAGGGAGTAACAAATACTCTCGTTGGGGAAAAGAAAGGAGATTTTGGGGACAATAGTCAAGCAAACTGGTAGTCCTACTGAAGACTGGATTCGAATTAAATATATCAAAGAAATTTTGGTATTCAATTTAAAATTTTAAGAAGGTAAAGTTATGTGCGAGGAAAGCAGATTGAGTGGATTACACAATCACAGATAAGTGAATAGGGCGTCAAAGCCTAGCCCGAATGTAAGGATGGGAATAGAATGTCAAGGCCTACCCTGATGGTAAGGATGGGAATAGGACATCTAAGCCTACCCAAAAAGTAAGGATGGAAATAAGATGTCTAAGACTACCCCAAAACTGAGGATAGGAAAAGGACTTCAAAGCTTACCATAAATGTGAGGATGGGAATAGAACGTCAAAGCTTACCCCGATTGTGAGGATAGGAATACGACGTCTATGCTGACCTTGAAAGTGAGAATGGGAATAGGGCATTTAAGCCTTACTGTCGACAAAGGAAAGCAGCCGATAAAGATATATGCAGAAGAGCATCACCAGTCTTTGTCACATTACTCTCAGAAACAGAGCAGTCAATCCAACCAACGGCCGTCTCAGGAGGGATCACCTCGAACAGCAGGTAAAAGAATATCCCTGTTAGAGCGACAGAAAGTTGTTTACTTCTTTAAGGATGAAGCTGTACCTAAAATATTTAAAAGCTTGATGAAGAAACCAAAATTCAAACTACCTGATCCAAAGAAACCCGAAGAGGTGGAAAATTCAAACTGCCTGATCCAAAGAAACCTGAAGAGGTGGATAAGAAGAATGAACCAAATTAATTGCCCATACACCGGTTGCTTTGGCACACTATAGACAAGTGTTTTGTCTTTAAGGACTAGCTTGAGAAGAACCTCAGGGCACACTATAGATAAGTGTTTCGTCTTTAAAGACTGGCTCGAGAAGAACCTCAAGGAAGAGAACCAGTGTTTCGTCTTTAAAGACTGGCTAGAGAAGAACCTCAAGGAAGAGAATATAACAATGCTGAAGGAGTATTTGAGAGAACCTGAAATGGGTTCCATAAACATGGTTTCAGTTGAGTTAATCTCTTCAATCGATCCGTATATTGGAACAAATGGATGGAGTACAACTTGGGATGAACTCAAGAGGGTCCTTAATCAAATAGAGGATTCATCAAAACAAGCTTCTACGAACACTAAAGAAGAATGGAAGGAGGTCTGGAGCAGATCGTCCAAGAAGATACTGAACAAGATACAATCTACATTGAAATAAGCCTCCATTCAGAGTCCGCAGCATACCGAGCCCAAGCTGAAGGTTTCACCAGAAGATCCATCATCATTAAGGACAAAGAGCAAAAAGAAAAGGGTCACTGCCTAGATTGATAGCACGGGGGGTAGGATAGGGGTTGCCTCTACTAGACTTGTTGTCTCAGATTTGGGGAAGAAAATTCTCGAACTCTTGACTTTGTATGATTATCTTTTTGTCCCTCCGAGGTCTTATGAATATAATGATTATGATTTCGGATACCTTTTGACTATTTTTGGTAATAACGTAACTGATTATGACCGATCTAGCTGCGATCTCGATCCCTAAAATGATCCTCAAATCCTACTCGAGTCTGACGAACTCATTGTCAAGGCCAAAGAAGAACTCAATGATATTGCTTACGACAGCACCGATAACGAAGAGCCAATTCTTGAGCATCATGGTACACTGCTCGCCATCAACTTAGATCTTTCCGACGAAGAGGAAGAGACACCAGAAGATTCAATAATGATATCTCAAAAAGAAGAAATCATAGAAGTCAACTTAAGGAGCGGAAAAGTGTTACCACCAAGAACAGCTCCAATAGACAAAGGAAAACAGATAATGACTCGAGAAGAGATGCCCCCACCTCCGCCAGTGGAAGAACCACATGATCAAGATAAAATCGGAGGATCATGCAAAGTAGACTACAACGTGCTAGCTCATATTAGGAAGTTGCCTGCCCGACTATCTACGAGGCTCTGATCCTGTCAAAGAAGATGAGAGAATCTCTGGTTATAGCTTTGCTTGATCCAGAAATCTGCTTAGCTCAGGTTGCTAGCACATCCTCAGATTAATTTTGCTCATTGAGAGAATAGTCAGGGATAAACTTAACAGATGAAGACTTGCTGCTCGGTACCAACGACCACAACCGTCCGCTCTACATCTCGGTCAACATCGGCAGATTTGTGTTATCTGGAGTTTTAGTGGATTCTGGGGCATTTCTTAACTTGATGAGCCTATGGACATTGACCTATTTGGATATTGAAGCTCAAGAGCGGATGATGTTAAGAGGATTCAACCAAAAGGGAGAAAAAGCCCTTGGATCAATTATATTTTGGTTGAATCCTCTTAACATATGAAGGTTGGAGAACTCGTAACAACCGTTAAATTTCATATCATCAACGCCGAGACTTCTTTTAACGATCTATTTGGTCAACCATGGATTCATGAGCACAATATGGTTCCATCATCCCTACACCAGTGCACTAAATACCGCAAAGATGGTTAAGAAAATTGCATCAAGGGAGATCTACAACCATTTTCAGTGCTTGAAGTTGGTATCCATAAAGATGCCGCCTACTATGCGCCTCTAAAGAAGACTGCCTTCTTGCGTGAGATTTTGACAAACAAAGATGAAGATTCAGAAGAATCACAAAAAGGAGGCCATACAACTCCGCTTCGACAACCTTCTACCACTCCCTTACAATGAGTTGGTGGAGGTTCTTCTAGTTCACGCACCCGAGGTCGAGGCCAGGGATACGAACAAGGAAAGATCAATTTAATTATTGAACGGACTAGGCCAACTATCAACATTGGTGATGAAGACAGTTCTGAAGATGAAATAATGATGACAAAGCAGAAGAAACCTCAGTACGAGATATCTCTAGAAGATACAAAAAAGAATGAATATGAAACAATGTATGATCAGATAAACAATTATGTGAATACTATGACCCTTACTTCGATTCTCCCTCAAAAGGTCGAGAGGTTAGAGGTCAAGGAAGTCCGTAGTGTTGGTTCAAATCCGATCAAATTTTCAAATCCGATCAAATTTTACCGTGCTTCTACCTCTACTGAGCTTGAAAAACATGTAAATTAGTGTTAGTTCAAAGCTGATCAAATTTTACCGCGCTTCTACCTCTACTGAGCTTGAAAAACATGTAAATTTGGATGTTGATTCTAATTAATTAATGGAAATGCCTTTTGTTTACTTCTCGCCTTGTGTTCAAAAGTTAATTCAACAGGGACACTTACCAAAACAACTATCTTTTGGTTACTTCTCGCCTTGTGTTCAAAAGTTAATTCAACAGGGACACTTACCAAAACATCTTGTGTTCAAAAGTTAATTCAATAGTGAAACTTACCAAAACAAATGCCAAAAGATAAATTTCAACTTTTTGAAAAACTATGGAATGCTAAAAGTCAAACTCCTAATTCAAAAGAATGTCTCGTATTTGGTACAGTTGGATCAGTTGATGATTCTGAATTTTGCATGGTTGTTACTAGTAAGTCAGAAGAGGATTGCCTCGATGTGGAGGATGACTCTACTGATGAACCAATAGAAGATGCTCCGCCCCAAAATTTGAGGAGGAAATTAAATCTACTATCAATGAATTGAAAGAGATTAACCTCGGAACTGACGTAATTTGAGGAGGAAATTAAATCTACTATTGATGAATTGAAAGAGATTAACCTCGGGACTGAAGAACGAACCCGACCTACATTTATAAGTTCTCTACTTGATGACGAAGAATCTGCAGAATTGGTCAAACTATTAACAGAATTCAAAAATTGCTTTGCATGGAGCTACGATGAAATGTCAGGACTGTAAGTAGAGGTTGCAATCCATAAACTTGGGGTGGACAAGAATATAACCCCAGTAAAACAAGCTCCCAGGAGAATGAGCCTTGAAATAGAACAACAAGTCATCGCCGAAGTGAAAAAGTTGATAGACGCCAACTTTATTAAAGAAGAGTAATACCCCACATGGTTAGCTAATATTGTACATGTTAAAAAGAAAAATAGACAGATCCACGTTTGTGTCGGCTTCAGAGATTTGAACAAGACATGTCCAAAAGACGAGTTTCCACTACCTATACCAGAAATGATGGTGGACATCGCTTCGACACATGAAATTTTCTCCTTCATAACAAATTTCTACTCTCCATACCAGAGATGATGGTGGATATCGCTTCAACACATGAAATTTTCTCCTTCATGGACGGAGGTCGGGATATAACCAAATCAAGATGGCTCCCAAGAATGCAGCACTTACAGCTTTTAGAACATCGATTGAAATTTTCTGCTACACAGTGATGTCGTTTGGCCTGAAGAACGCCAGAACAACATATCAGCGTGCAATGACGAAGATTTTTGACGACCTCATTCACAATCAAGTAGAATGCTACATGGATGATCTGGTCACCAAAAGTAAACGGAAGAGAGACATTTGTACGATTTTAGGATCGTGTTTAAACGGTTACGACGATATGACCTTAAAATGAATCCCTTAAAGTGCGCCTTCGGCGTCACCTCTGAGAAATTTCTAGAATTTGTTGTCCGTCATCGGGGAATCGAGATCGACCCAGATAAGATTAAAGTTATCTTGGAAATGCCTCCCCCTAAACCCTTGAAACAGCTACGTTCCTTACAGGGGAAGTTGGCATATCTGAGACGCTTTATTTCTAATCTCTCAGGTAGGTGTTAGCCTTTCTCAACATTAATTAAAAAAATGTCAAATTTATTTGGGAAGAGAAATGCAAGCGGGCCTTTGAGGACGTTAAACAATATTTATTGACACCTCCTATTTTGGCAGCCCCTATCCCATGAAAACCATTGATACTTTATACTGCAGCCTTAGATGACTCTCTCAGAGCCCTCTTAGCCCAAGTCAATGAGGAGGGAAAAGAAAATGCGCTCTACTACTTGAGTCGTCATCTAATACCGACGGAGGTAAGGTACCCACCTATTGAGAAGCATTGCCTGACATTAATTTTCGCTGCTCAAAAGCTTAGACATTACATGCTTTCTCATAAGATTAACCTAATTTCAAAAGTTAATCCATTGTGATATCTGATGACCCAAACAACACTCTCGGGACGTTTAACAAGATGGTCAATGATCTTATTACAATTTGATATAACTTTTGTTCCCCTTTGTGCTATCAAGGGACAATACTAGCAGACTTTCTCGCTGCACACCCACTGCCAGCTGGGTCCTCTCTCAACGACGAGTTACCAGACGAGCAAATACTACAAATGGAATTGTCTAGTGCGCAGTGCTGGGAAATGTACTTCGATAGTGCTTTGTTGGCCAGGAAAGATAAGGGATCAGGCACAGTTATACCAGGTAAGGCAGGGATCAGTTTGATCTTTATTACGTCAGATAAGGGTATGTTGAGGTTCTCGTATTACCTGACAGAGCCATGCCCTAACAATGAATTAGAATATGAATCTTTAATCACCAGATTGGAATTGGCAATCTCAATGGATATAACAAACATTGCCATTTATGTTGACTCTCAACTTGTCATCCAGTAAGTTGTCGGACAATATCGAATTCTGAAACCAAGACTAGCAGAGTACCATCAGTACACAATGAAGCTCCTGGAGTAGATTCTTGAGGTGACTTTCTACCGGATTCCTCGGTGAGATAATGCTCATGCCGATGCTCTAGGAAAACTCGCTAAGGAAATGGCGTGTCCCCTGGAGAATTCCATCTAAGTCACGGTGCAAGGAAGACGAGTCTTGTCTCAAAACGACTTCGAAACTCTACACAAGCTTGGAAAAGAAGAAATAATAAATATAGTTGCAGACATCAACGAAGATTGGCGTAAGCCATTAATAGAGTATTTGCATACTCGAAAGCTGCTAAAAGACAGGTCTGAGGCGCACCACATCACAAGAAGGGCCATGTCTTACGCCATGGTGGGAAATGTTCTGTACAGAATATCGTTCGACCAAATGTGGCTACGGTGTTTGAGCAGAGTCGAAGCACAAAATATTGTCAAAGAAGTACATGCCAGATTATGTCACGCTCACCAGTCAGGGCTGAAAATGAAAATAAAAAATCAAAAGACTCGAATATTGGCCAGCAATGATGTCTGATTGCATGGATACAGCCAGAAGATGTCATCAATGCCAAGTGCATGGGGTGGTCTTACACTAGCCTCCGAATGTGCTACACCCAACTATTGCCTCGTGGTCGTTCGAGTGTTAGGGCACGAACATAATAAGTCTGATAGACCCTACATCTTCCAAAGGACACATGTTTATACTTGCCGCTACAAATTACTTCTCCAAATGGGCAGAGGCGGTACCATTACGTAAGGTTACGACACAGCACGTCCTTCAATTTTTCAAAAGCCAAATTGTCTACCGTTTTGGAATACCGCAAAGAATAATCTCTGACAATGGGACAGCTTTCAAAAGTACAAAAATCAACAATTTTGTCAGAAGACATGGGATAGATTGGAGATACTCTACAATTTACTATGCTAGAGCAAATGGTCTGACTGAAGCTTTTAAAAGACACTGGTACAGATTTTGAAGAAAACACTAGAACAAATGGTCTGGACTGAAGCATTCAACAAGACACTGGTACAGATTTTGAAGAAAACACTGGATGAAAATAAAAGGGATTGTCAACAATTTCATCAAAAGACATGGGATAGATTGGAGATACTCTACAATTTACTATCCCAGAGCAAATGGTCTGGCTGAGCTTTCAACAAGACACTAGTACAAATTTTGAAGAAAACACTGGATGAAAACAATAGGGGATGGCATAACAAACTGTTAAAAGCCTTGTGGGCCTACCGGATGATTTTCAGGACTCCCACTCAGTGTACACCTTATATGCTTGTGTACGGGACTGAGGTCGTGCTACCGCTAGAAATCCAGACACCATCTCTTAGAGTCGCTGTTTCCAACCAACTCACAATGGAAGAAAGTACAAAACTCAAACTTGAAGAACTGGAGAGTCTTGAGGGAAAATGATTGGAAGGACAACAACATTTGGAGCTCTACCAGGGAAATATGGTACAAGCCCATGACAAATTGGTCCGCTCAAGGACATTCAAAATTGGTGACGTTGTAATTGTGCTCAAAAAGCCAATTCTTGCTCGCCGCAAAATAGGTAGGAAGTTTGAACCAACTTGAGAGGGGCCATTTGTCGTTGAGAAGGTCTATACAGGAGGAGCCTACCAGTTAGTGGACTTTCGGGGTGAAAGACCCATGTTATCGATAAATGGACGATACCTAAAAACCTATTACCCAACCTGATGCTGCTTAATGTCGCTTGCCTCTGCTTGCTTTGAAAACTTTGAAACTTTGACTGTTTTAAGGTTATCTATGTGGTCAAATGTCTATGACTGGGTCCAAACTATGTAATTAACCTCAATATAATGAAAATTTTAAGAAAATTTTTGAACTTCACACGTTCTCTTTTCTACTTTTGAATTTAAATACCCTATTAAATAAAATGAAACTCACACATAAAATGAATAATCCTCTTCACCAAAATAAACTAAAATTTACTTTAATAAATACTTTATTTTGTTCTTATTCATGACAAGCTTTGGCCCGCTGACGTTTTTTTTCTATCGTCTGCAGAAGAATGTCAGGACAGAGGCTGATCTTTGCCTTCCAGGACGGCTGAAACCTCGCACTGAAGGAAGAGATGACGCCACAAGGAAGTGTCATAGATTCCAACGTGGATTTCAACAAAGTTGATATGGACTACGAGGGTCCTCTAATGGATGTGGTCAGTAATAAAGAAAGGAGGGACTGCCTTCATTGTTGAGGGTGACCACTCAAGACAATGTGTCACACAAAGGTAAAAACATGACAGCGGAACAAGATCCGATGGAGGGGCCAGTCGTCTGCCCGCCATGGTAGCTACTCCAGTAAGAGACCTGATAGCTGCCTGTAATGAACGATTAATGAATACTCCACTCCATAGGACGTGCCGTAGAAATGTCAGTTGAAAGAAACAGAGAACCTTTCTGCGACAGGAACGCAAACGCCAGAGAGACGTGAGCAGTTTTCTTACCCCCATTCCTGAGGGACATATTTAAGACCAAGATGTAAGAGAAACTTCAACCAGCTTGCCCACTATAGATGAAGAGTCAGGATTGTGACAGAATCAGATGTGTTCCCAGTTCCAGATATCTTATGCAGGGGTTGCCCAACATGCAAAGTTGAGGTACGGTCGGGACATTAGTCATGAGCGCAATTGTAGAATGCCCAGACTGCAACGTTCTGCATCTACAACAATTCAGCACATTAAAAGAATATGCTTCAAGTACAAACGAGTCTCAGACTCCAGACTTCATGATAAATGAACCATAGTTCCAGATATCTTATGCAGGGGTTGCCCAACATGCAAAGTTGAGGTACGGTCGGGACATTAGTCATGGGCGCAATTATAGAATACCCAGACTGCAACGTTCTGCATCTACAACAATTCAGCACATTAAAAGAATACACTTCAAGTACAAACGAGTCTCAGACTCCAGACTTCACGACAAATGAACCATATGTCCCATTGGGGACATATCAGAGCGCACCTTGGAGCCCAGGATCATACATCCCACTAGAGGCTAAATCTCATATTCCGGATTGACCAACACCAGTTTGGGTTCCCGCCGAGGCCCGAAGGAAGGAATGCCCATGGCAGCTACCAACTCCTGGTATGGTAGAATACTATAAGATAAGCAGAGTAAATAAAAGAGAATTCTAGTTCTATGAAGAAGTTCAGGGAAAGTTCGTCAACATTTTGGAAGGCCTGAAGCTATATACCAGGATTTTCTCTGAAACTAATGAAAGAAGCATTCTGGACTGCATCTTTGATTTAAGAGATAGAGGTCGAGCAGGCCTTCTCATGGAGAGGACATATTCCGAGCTGAAGAAATGGATGAGGGGAAAGGGAAGAATCTCCATCCAATGCAGCTGTTGTTATAACTTCATGAATGACTGACAAGGGAATCCGCTTTGGATCCTTAGATACGACCAAGTGGATCTGTTATCACTGATGATAAAATGGATGATCAAGAGAATGGTCAAGTGAAATATTCAACCCGCTACTTGCATTCCCAACAGTTGCATCATTAACATTTATGAAGAAGGTGGCTGCATTCCCCCACACATCGACCATCATGATTTTGTGAGGCTTTTCTGCACGGTCTCGTTCATGAGTAAAAGCAATATTCTATTTGAAAAAGAAATTGATATAATCGGCCCTGGCAAATTCAGAGGAGCTGTAGAGATTCCTCTTCCAGTTGGTTCAGTACTTGTCCTAAAGGGCAACGGTGCAGACGTTGCCAAGCACTAGATTCCAAGAGTGCGACGCCGTAGGGTGTCTGTAACTTTCCACAGAATGGACGATAGTAAAATACCATATGGATTCTAGCAAGACCCAGAATTGGAGGAGTTATTTCCATACGAGCTATGAGAAGGTTGTACCTCTAAGTACATGTGAAGGAAACTCTTGTCCTGGAGCATGACTTAGAAGGTCTGCTTCATCAGGAGCTCAATATACCAGGCACAGAGGGTTCACTTGGTTTTTTTTAACAGCATGACATGTATCTGCTGTATGCAGTCTATAGTGTATTCAAATCATGAGATGATTCTCAATGTATTTCAGCATGGATTACATGATGTATCTTTTAAGGAATTAACCTATGTCTAATTTATGGTATCCCTTTTTGGGGCAAATTAATGGAAATTTCTCTCAAATTGTTTCTTTTTGTCAGTTGCCTTTTTGTACGATGGATGAAAGCCGGGAACCATGCGATGGTTCAGAATTTCAATGAACAAAGAACAAAACAATAAATCTTCAACAATAAATAAAACACAAATGAAAAATAATCATAAATGAGTGAATAACAAAATAAATTTCTTTTAAAAATCAACCAATTAAAATTAAAACTTTAAGAACATATTTTTGAAAAATTAAATGTGATGAAAACAACAAGAAAATGAAATGAACCTGCTGAGTGGATGCTTCCGTTTTTGGAATTTCCTACTCTTTGTGCGTGCAGCACAACCATCGTTATCTACCTCAACTCTCTTCGCATCCCCGCAGAATTTTGCATTCTGCACAAAACTCCACAAAGCTCTACAAATCTTCTTCAACAAAATCAACATTTCCATATAACACACTTCTGCAAATTCAACACCACAAGCTCTTTGTAAATTTCAAATTACATCTTCAAATTGGTACCTAAATCCTGATTTTTACATTTCGAGGTCGATACCTAAATTTCGACTCTCTCCTGAAATTCATCCCTACATTTCAATTATATCATCTTCGGATTGATTCCTACATTTCAATTCTCTCACCTTGGGATTGATACCTACATTTCAACTCTCTCATCTTCGGAATTGATACCTACATTTCAATTCTCTCATCTTCGGAATTGATACCTACATTTCAATTCTTATCTTTCGAAATTGATACCTACATTTTAATTCTCTCATCTTCGGATTGATACCTACATTTCAATTCTCACTTATGAATCAGTCCTACATTTTTGATTCATTTCATTTGAGGTCAATCCTTACATTCTGACACCCTCTTTTGAGAATTGACCTACATTTCAATCCTCATTTCGGAATCAGTCCTACATTTCTGATTCATTACATTCGAGGTCGGTCCTTACATTCTGACATTCTCTTCTGAGAATTGATATACATTTCAATTCTCATTCCTACATTTCTGATTCATTACATTCGAGGTCGATCCTTACATTCCGACACCCTCTTTTGAGAATTGACCTACATTTCAATTCTCACTTCCGAATTAGTCCAACATTTCTGATTCATTTCATTTAAGGTCGGTCCTTACATTCCGACACCCTCTTTTGAGAATTGACCAACATTTCAATTCTCACTTCCGAATCAGTCTTATATTTTTTATTCATTTCATTTGAGGTCGGTCCTTACATTTCGACACTCTCTTTTGAGAATTGACCTATATTTCAATTCTCATTTCCGAATTAATCCTACATTTCTGATTCATTACATTTGAGGTCGGTCCTTACATTTTGACACTCTCTTTTGAGAATTGACCTATATTTCAATTCTCATTTCCGAATCGATTCTACATTTCTGATTCATTACATTTGAGGTCGGTCCTTACACTCCGACTCTCTCTCTCTCTCTCACTCTCGTCTCTCTCTCTTTTTGAATTGATATCTGAATTTCAATTCCCACCTCGGGGTCAGCACTTACAGACTCCCCACTGTCGGCATTATTTCGGGTTGATTTGTGGGGTTGCCCGTAAGAAGCTGTCGGTCGCTAGAATCGAAATCTCGTCGCCCGCTTCGGAAGGACATTGAAGTATGAAATCAAACTGACCCCATATTTTTAATTTTTTAAAATGAAAGAGCACTGTACCTCAAATCCTGTATCTATCTCGAAGGATAAACACAAGAATTGAGGATGAGACTCGATCAAATAAACTAAGGAAAGTATAACAACCGTTTGGTTTGTGAAACCTTTGTATTTGCCGATAAGTTCCTTTATTTAATATAAGGGATTAAATAGGGTTTATATTAAGCTGGGTTTGGACATGCTTCCTATAAGGGCAAGCCCCTATAGTTAATTACATCTTAAATGACCAAAGTCACTTAAGAAGACTCTCAATAAAAATCAAGAAAAATTATCTTCAAGGAATTTCAAAGGGTGGGACCTCTTCAACGAAATTGGATGTAGAGGTGTGAAAGGGGATTGATTCAAATTTGGAACATTTTATTGTAGAATCCAAAGCGAAATCAGACATAGAGGTGTGAAAGGTGATTGGTTCAAATTTGGAACATTACGTTGTAGAATCCAAAGAAATCGGACATGGAGGTGTGCAAGGGGATTGGTTCAAATTTGGAACATTTTATTGTAGAATCCAAAGGAAGAAGAACTAAGGGATGTCATGGATCCAAAGGAGAACCTCGGTGACTTCTCAAGCTATCCTAATGTCTAGCTTCAATTTTGAGGAGAAATATTTTGGTGTTTCATCCTGCCAATTTTATTAGTTAGGGCTT
>JXCR01137125.1:4083-99222 GCA_002079205.1 Phalaenopsis hybrid cultivar
TGTTAAATCCTGGAGAATAAGAAGGTCTATAGTTTACATTTCCTTGGTTGGATGAATTTCCTAATGGGTTCACTGGGTTGTTTGCCCATTGTTGATTTGCAGAAGAATTGCTATTCCAATTAAAATTTGGATGATTCTTCCAACCTGGGTTATAATAATTCAAATAAGGGTTGTTGGGTCTATNAAATTATCAATCAATATGGTAACGAATGTTGAGGGCACTTCCTAAGAAAATCTTTAAATCTCTCCCAAGCTTCATATATTGACTCTCCATCAACCTGACAGAACAATGTTATGTCATTTCTAAGTTTAGCAGTCTTGGCTGGAGGGAAATATTTGGATAGAAATTTCTGTGAAATTTCTCCCCAAGTTCTAATAGATCCTGGTGCTAACAAATTTAACCACATCTTAGCCTTATCCCTCAGTGAAAAAGGAAAAAGTTTAAGTTTAATAGCATCATTTGAGACTCTGTCATATTTAAAAGTAGCACACTGTTCTAAAAAACTAGTGAGGTGTAAGTTCGGATCTTCATTTGGTGTACCTCCGAATTGATTGTTTTGTACCATTTGGATAATAGTAGGTTTAAGCTCAAATGAATTAGTAGCTACATCAGAATTTTGGATATATAAGTGAATTTCATCTGATGTAGGATTTGCATAATCTCGTAGGGTTCTAGGTTGGTGTTCATTCTCTATTCCTTGATTGTTCATGTTATTTTTCATTGTATCAGAACTTCTAGGTTCTTTTCTTAATCTTCTAATCCTTCAAAAAGTGCGTTCTAATTTTGAATTGTAGGGTATAAGGTTTTCAGGTCCAAATTTACACATACAATTTGGAATCAGTACTTAGTAATATAATTAACTAAATATAAAAATAAGTTGCAATTCAAGTAAAAATTTCTAGTAATCCTAATTTGTCTGTTACTTTAATTGTGATTTTACTCACTCACTTAATCACTCCCCGGCAATGGCGCCAAAAACTTGACAGCGACTTTTTATATGCTTAAAATATAAGATAATTATGGATGTAATAAATATTCAATAATTATAAAGTCACACTTATCAACGCAAGTATACGTATCGCTCAAGTAATATAGGGCTCTAATGGAGTCCTAGATATCAATCCCACAGAGAGTGGTTTAGAACTGCGAACTAAGATTTTAGAAAAGCAATACTTTTATCACAACAATGAAGTTCAATTTGCTTATTTGCCACTAATAAGCAATTGAAATAAATATGTAAATTTAATAACTATTAAATAACTAATGATACTAATAAGGGTTTAATTGTCATATTCAATATATAAGAAAGCATCCCTCTCCTTGTCAAGAATATAGCGAATGGATAAAGTGAATTAGTTCACTTTATATTGTGCCAAATAGGAGCATACCTATTCTTTACCCTTTGGTCCAGCATAAAGAACAAATTGTGCCAAATAGGAGCATACCTATTCTTTACCCTTTGGTCCAGGCATAAAGAACATTGACCAAATAGGAGCATACCTATTTTTTACCCTTTGGTCCAGGCATAAAGAACATTGACTAATCCTACACTTGTTTACTGAATTTGCGGCTAGGCTGGGAGGATACCGGCTCTCACTTTGGAGCTCCCACGTCGCTTTTTTACTGAATCTGCGGCTAGGCTGGGAGGATACCGGCTCTCACTTCGGAGCTCCCACGTTCCTCTCACCTGAGGGCTAACATCTACACTTCAGCACCCAAAGGATAGGACCGAATTAGGGATTTTAGTATGTCACTCTAAAATCTCCAATTGCCTAAGGGCTAACATCTACACATCAGCACCCCGGATCTCACTTCGGAGCTCCCATGTTCCCCTCGCCTGAGGGCTAACATCTACACTTCAGCACCCAAATGGGACCGAATTGAGGATTTTAGTCTGTCACTCTAAAATCTCCAATTCTACGCCCGATAATGGCTCTCACTTTGGAGCTCTCACGTTCCCCTCACCTGAGGGCTAACATCTACACTTCAACACCCAAACAATAGGATTGAATTGGGGATTTTAGTCTATCACTCTAAAATCTCCAATTCTAAGCCCGATAATTTTATTTCCCTATTTCAATTGAGGATTTTAGTCTGTCACTCTAAAATCTCCAATTCTACGCCCGATAATTTTATTTCCTAGGCTGGGAGGATACCGACTCTCACTTTGGAGCTTTCACGTTCCCCTCACTTGAGGGCTAACATCTACACATCAGCACCCAAACGATAGGACCGAATTAGAGATTTTAGTCTCCTGAGGGCTAACATCTACACATCAGCACCCAAATGATAAGACTGAATTGGAGATTTTAGTTTGTCACTCTAAAATCACCAATTCTACGCTCGATAATATTATTTCTCTATTTATTTGCACCCAACTTCCAAGGGCTTTGACCTCCCTGAATCCTTTGATGTAACCTTCAATTTAGTTGTAAAACTCAACATATTTTAACAAATCAATTGTCCAGATTGAAAGTAAATTAAGATCGAAGTGAAAAGATCATCACAATTTCTTAAACATTATTTATGGCTTCACCAAATCAAATCATCATTTCACAATTCTCAAGATAAGGAGAAAGACATAGAAAACTACTCAAATCTCATGAGGAAAACACAACAAAACTCGAAATTCATATATAAAATCAAATTCATACAAACTACAACAAGTAAAAAACTTATCTCTAATTTCTCCTCAAGAACACTTCTTGAAGTTCCTCTGAATCTCTTTCTTTCTTTGCAGCACACAAAATTCCTCTTTGAAGCAACAATGAGGAAGAAATCTCTCACTTTCCCTCCACTCTTACAATCTCTCGAAGAATTCCTCACAATATGGAATATTTCTAACCTCTAATAACTCTCTATAGCACTTCCTAGACTCTCTCCCCCTCTCCAATTTTTGGCCAAAATATTCTATTAAAGTTGTGGATGAGCTTTCCCAAGACTTGCCTCAGCATCCCTTCAAAATTTGGCCTTATCTAAAGCTTGAGTGGGCATAATCGTCGAACTCGCTGTCGGCGGCCTCGAGGGCTCCATCAGCAGACTTTTGAAGAATTTTGTCCAGTAGTCTCTGGAAAAACTTGTTATCGGCGGGGTCAAGGGCGCCGTCGATGGCCTAGTTCAAATCTCCACATTTTGGTCATTTTTGCTCCAAATTCGCTCCTTTTTGCATCTTTTTTTCCAATGACCCTAATTCATTATTCCTGCAACAAAACATCAAAATATCTTTCTTTAAAGTGCAATATCATTAAAAACAATATAAAATAGGCTTGAAAATCTCAACATATTTTCCTTGGGTCAGTGACCACCTTCCTCCACCCATGACATCACTCCCAAGTGACATTTCTCCTCACGAGCAGCCTCTCTTGACTAGCCTACCTCTGCCTACACCATCTCACGGGGGAGATTAAGGAGCAAATCTGATGACACTACCTGGTCCTCTGGACATTCTCTTCTTAACCAACACCTCTTGCCTCTAATCACCTTTTGGGGGAGATCACTTTCCTCCCTCATGTTCTCAAAATCTCTACAGCATATGACTTTATTTTACGTGTAAGCTTTGAAAGATAAGTCATTCACCATGTTGGTGATCATATTTCAGACAAATTAAGTGAACAAAATCTCATAAAGAAAGAAAAAGCACACAATTTAATGCTAACATATAGAAATTACGGGCATAAAATTCAAAGGAAGTTCAATTATTACATCATTATGTAATATAAATATTGCTCATTTTTTGTTTTAAATTCTCTTGTTCATATCACAATGTAACTTTCAAGAAGAAGAGAATTGAAAAAACTAAATATACATAAAAAAATATGTCAGCACAAAGCTTAAAGTAAGCCAACGACCCAAGAAAGAAGGTTGAAGCAAAGATGGACCCACTGGAAAACAACTCGGTGACTTAGGAGACCTATCAACTTAAATTAGTCGAAGACCATCTGAATCGACTCAATGATAGATACCAAAATGACACCCTCTGCATGAGGTCCTAGGCTGGGGTAAACTAAGGGTCTGTCGAGAGTGCTCTATTTAGGCCTCCTACTGAGACCTGAGCAGCTACTTCCAGCCTCAACCTTGTGCAAAGCACCCTTAGTAGATCCTTCATCCATTTCAATCTTGCCGACTGTGATCAGTGCCCACCTCCACTGAAGGAGATTAGATGTTCACCACTCCAGTGATTGAGTTGACTACATTGAAAGATAATATAAAAAAAGTTTCTGAAAAATAAAAAATTAATCTAAGGAAAAAAACCATTCATACACATGATTCAATTCCATTCTAAAGTTGTAAGAGAAAATCCTTCCTCACAAGTTCTCTCTTCTTTGGGTGCCAGAGGGAGTTATGTGGCGCTCTACACGTTTTGTGGTGGTTGAAGACCATGAACCTTTCACATGGTTCCCTCAAAAGCTACTACTGACACCTCGTGCATCACCAAAACACTAACAGCTTTTTGTTTCACCCTCGCAGGCGGTAGAACTGGAGTCTGAGTAGGAACTGGCGGGCTAGTTGATCAACCATTTCATTGGGCGGCAACCTTCATCCACCCACGACATCTCTCTATAGATGACATTTATTCTCATGAGCCCCCTCTCTCAAGTAGCTTTCATCTACACATACCTTCTCACGAGGGTGACCAAGGAATGAGTTTGGCAACCATACCTGGTCCTCTAGAACAATTCTCATTCACTTATTGACCAACACCTTCTGCATACAATAAACTTTTGGATGAGATTCTTTTTCACATCTTGAGACCTTGAAAGCTCTTGAGTAGACGGCTTTGCTATACTTTTCAACATTCAAATACAAGTTGTTTACCATGTTGGCAATCATAATTCAGAAAATTCAGGTACATTAAATTATAAGAAGATAGCAAAGCATACACCATACTCTAATTTATAGGAATCTATTGACCTCACTTTTGTGAGTACTTCCCCCCACTTTGCTCGTGACCTTAAAACAAGGCTATGACTTCTGGGACTCCCTTAGAGTAAGCTCAAACCCTCTAACCCTATGGTTGGGGTGGTTTAGGGTTTTGACTAAGTGCGAGCTCCAAATTGACCTCCATGGGAAAAACATGTCCAAGGTCACCCAAGTCAACCTAAAACCCTAAGGATTTGCCTATGGGCCATAAGGATCACTATGACCACCAAATCCACTAAGGGAGAGGGGGTCTACCGAAATTGATCCGTAGCCTCACCAAAGGTGTCCCCAACCCCACCAAATCCTAAAAAAGTAGGTCAAAACCATAATATGTCCTTTCCAACCTAAGACTTAGTGGCACCTTAGAATGGTCAAAGTAATTAGGACAAACCCTAATTTGGACAAAATTCAACCAATTGAACCTTACATCACATGGTTATAACACATACCATATGATGAACCTTCATTGATCATAGGGTCAACCCTATGTCCATATGGGTCCACATGGTCAACCCAACCACTATAGGGTTAATTTCTACACATCCCTTCATTTTGTTAGTTAATTAATTAATCATTCAATTAATTAATTAAGAGGAAATATTTTGATGGGTCTATTCCAAGCTAACTCCAAATGAAAATCCTAATCCAACCCATGGAGCCCAAGCCTAAATACACTCTTAACCCATCCTTCCTGGGTCATCCATGGTCTAATAACACTTACCATGACCTTACAAACCCACTAAGAACCCATCAAGTCAGCATTTTTGACATGGTCAAAGTCATAATGGGGGGGGGCATCCGCATCCACTTAGACCAAGCATGAAGAGGTCAAGCTAGCTCATTTCTAAGCCTCTATCCACCTCAACAGTAAGACAATAGCCTCAAAGCCCTCTTCAAGACATATTTGCCTCCATGCTTGGTTTCAAGATGAACACTTCATGGGAAAGGGCAAACCTTGACTATCCATGGTCGAAATCAATCTCTCATATCCTCTAAGATTCTTTGAGCGGCCACCTACCCTTTTTTATCACTATTGAGCTCCCCTTTAGCCTCTAACGGCTATTTAAGGAACTAACCCAAGAATCCTATAAGGGATAGAACTCCTTATGCAATCACCAAACCTTCTACCTTCCAACAGAGAACTTGCTCCCCATCACTTAAGTATTTGAAACTCTATCTTTTTAGTCCACCAAAATCACTTAGAAACCCTAATTTCCCAAGCTAAAACTAGGAAATTTTTGTATCATACATAAACCTCTTCAAAAATTAAACTTAAGCATACTAAAAGCTTCCCTAAACCTTACGACAATAATCTCAATCAAAATCAAGCCTTCCTGCAGTCTCTTGCCTACTCTAACACCAAACTGAGCCACCAATTGGTTTCGATCATAGGTAGACCCTATTTCAATCCAAATTGAGTTGGTGGAAAGCTTTGTGGGGTCACGATGATTTTCTTCCAAGCCCAATTGATGTTACACCTCTTGGGACCAGGTATGGATCAAGAACCCTAAAATTCACTTTGGGTTTGGCTTATATGAAAGAAATCATTACACCATGCTTAATCAACCATACAAATATGTTCTTCTAGGTTAGATGAAGCTTTAGGATCAATTCTCACGAGATTTCATGTAGAAATGAGGAAGAAATTGAGTTTTGATTGTGAACAGTGCTCAGTTAATTGTCTTGTGAGAGAATTGAACGGATGTTGTCTATTTTCGTGTATTAGAAACAGACGATGGTGATTGATTTGTATCATGAAACAGCGGAGAAGGGAAGTGCCGAATCGATGCCACCTCGGATGACAGTGTGGAAAGTGCCTCCAATCACAACACATCGTGCAAGCTTTCGACATGTCCTATGAATGATGCAGCACCACATCGCATAAGTAGTAAACTCAATATTTTCAAATAAATAAATACATAAAACCCTAATAAAATATAAAAAAATCATATTTTTTGTGTACAAAAATTACAAAAATAAAATAAAAATTCTCTAAACTTAGTATACCAAGGAGGAAATAATAAAAAATAAAAGTGAAAATAAATAAACTATAATTAATTTTTAATTAATTAAAACTCTATGAAGTATTTTATTTATAAAAATAAAATATAAGTAAAAAAATTATGAAATTTACAGAGATTATTCCTCATATTCTTGAAAATGTTATCTAATTTTTCCAAGGTTATGGGTGTCCCAACAATAAAATAACCTATTTCCATCACATTTGTAATTATTTTTTTAAAATAATTATGAAAAGTCAAAAAAATTGAAAATTTGTTAGAAAATTTAGGGTGATAAATTTAACTTAAAATGATTTTTCCCACCGTTCAAAACTCTAAAAAGAAAAATTTAGAAATTCAAGGGTAAAGATGTAAAAAACAATAATAAAAACTTGATTTTTGTCCAAATTTATCCCTTAAACCAAATTAAAACTTTAACAAAAGTGTCTTAGGGGCATTACATCACAGTTATCCCTTTAAACATAAAAATACTTCTATAATCTAGGGTTTAGCTTGATTTGAGGCAAGATCTAGGTTAGGTTTAACCCCATTTAAGTCTAACCAAAATGAACTTCAAATTACACTCAGCCCAATTGAAGTTAAGTCTCGACTTCAGATTTGATTTAGCTCACTTTGGTTAGGCTTAACATAAACCCTAAGTGTTGGGTTTACCCATATTAAACCCAACTAAACCCTAAAATGTTGAGTATTCCCATCTTAAACCCATTTAATTCATTAAACCTTAAACCTAATTTGGTTTAACCTACATTTGACCTAATTATATGACTAACTTTTACCTAAATTCGACGTATTTAAACCTTAAAAATAATTAAGTCTAACCGACATTAGACCTAATTATCCTACCAAGTCTTACTTAAATTGGACTTAGTTAAACCATAAACCTAATTAGGTCTAAACTACATTAGACCTAATTATCCTATCAATCTTACTTAAATTATACTTAGTTAAACCTTCAACCTAGTTAGTTTTAACAATCATTAGACCTAATTATCCTACAAAGTCTTACATAAATTAGACTTAGTTGAACCTAAACATAAATCCTTAGATTCAACCCAAATTAAATCTAACTTTTGGTCTGACCCAAATTGAACTCGGTCCCAAGCCCTTTTAAGTTCAACCTACATTGAACCTAAACTCAAATCAACTAAAACATCAAGTTAACCCAACATGACTCGGGTTCACCCAAATAAACTAAATCACTGGGTCAACCCAACCTAAATCGGCTTAACTCAAATCAACTAAAACACCGGGTCAACCCGACCTAACTTGGGTTAACCCAAATCAACAGAAACACCAAATTAACATGACCTCACTCAAGTTAACTCAAATCAACTAAACTATGACTAAACCAATCTAACTTGGATTAATCCAAATCAAATGAAACATCAATTTAACTCGACCTAAATCGGGTTGACTCAAATCGACGAAATTATTGAGTCAATATAATCTAACTCTAATTAACTTAAATCAACTAAACCCATAAATTAATCTGACCTAACTTAAGAAAATCCAAGTCAGCCCAATTTTTATGTTAGCTTGATCTAAATCAAGTCTCAAATTTGAACTTTGAAATAAGTTTAATTAAGGATCTATTCAAGTCCAATCCATCTTAAGCCCGAGTAGTAATTCAAGTTTAACTTATTTTGGACTTTAAATAAGTATGATATAACTTAAACTTAATCTAGGACCATTAACTTGAATCAACTTGGTTTAACCTATGTTAACTCTAAGTTAATGAGACTTGAAAAATAGTGAACTCAACATCTCTATTGAGTTAGTCTAAAGTTAAGTAGTTTTAGTTTGACTCCAATTAAACTAATTCATTCTGGATTAACCCTATTGAATTTAAGACAAGGATTGAGGAAAATCTGAGGGACAACTAACCTGATTCAAGTTAGCTCAGATTACCTAGAGACTCGCTTCAGATTAGTTCAATTTAATTTGAACTAATCAAGATCTTGGTGATTGGAGGTTAAGTAGGGTTTGACTTCATTATTGAGAACAAACCACAGTTAGCCTCAATCAGTGATAACTTGGGCCAAAATTCTACCTGCAACATCTCTTCTATTCCATGTAGAGAATGAACAGTGCTTGGTCAATCGCAGTTGATGGAATCATGTGGATGACCAATAAGAAGAATGGGAGGATATCAACCCAAATTCCTCTCATTTATTCTACTTTCTTTCTCAATAGGTTCAAGATAATCTTATTGGCCACCTCAGCCTGACCATGGGTTTGTGGGTGATGGATAGAGGCAAAATTGAGGCCTATTCCTTGATATTGATAAAAATTTTAAATCGTATTATCTTCAAATTTCAAAAATTTTGAAACTTCTACCTATAAAATTTTGTACACAGGGGAATTTTGTGGTGAAGAGAATGGGTCAAGCCGGATTTCTTGGAGAGAGTCTGCTGGGTCCAACCAACCTCTAAGTCGCAACGTCGTCCTACGTAGAGGGGTGCATTAGTCGTTTAAATGGTAACGTTCTCTCTCCTTAGTAGAGTCTGTCATTACTCATACTATGGACCAGCCATCCCTTTAAGGGTTAGTTTTAGTCTAAAGAGTTTTAATGTATGTACCTTTTATCTCAGTCAGTTAAAGTGCCTTGTACCTTTTCCATGGATTGAATCAAAATCATGTTTTTTTTTTGTGTTCACCCATATTTATGTTGTATTGTGGTTATATGTTTTGTTGACTAGTCGGTGGCACCTCTCCTCAGACCTTCGCTTGATTTGATCTAGAGTTTGATTGGTAAGGACAATCAATCAGTGGAGTTTGGCCGGATCAAGTTCTTTGAGTTTCTTATAGAGCCGAGACATTGAGAAATAGAATTAGTTTTGTCGTTTATTGCATTCATCAAAATTACAATTAGTAACAGTACTTGCCTTTGAATATTCAAGAAATAAATTCCAAAAACAAAGAATTTTTCTAAGAAAAAAGTTCTTTAAGTCGCATTTGCTCCATGTTTGTGAGAGTTCCTTTCCAGCATATGTGTTTAGTCGATACACCCCGGGTGAAACAAGTTGGCGGACAATATAAGCTTCGCTCCAAGTCTGGTCTAACTTGCTGACCGCATGTCCGCGAGTTGCTTGATCGACCTTCTTTAAGACTAGATCTCAAGGGAAGAAAATTCTTCTCTCAAACATGCTTGTCAAAAGATTCCTCTTAATATCCTTTTGTCTAGGTGTCGAACGGGTTCAAGTTTCTTCCACCAGGTTGAGGGCTAGCATTGCCTCTCCGATGTCAGCGTGTTACTACTTGATTAGTTCTTCTCTAATTAATCAAGTGGTTGTAACAATCCTTTTGCTATGATGAACATATTTTAATGGCAACATGATGTCCATTCCACGAGTTAACATGAACTGTGTTTATCCAGCCTCCTACTACGGCATAGTAGGCATTGTTCAGATCGCCCAAAGCACCGAGGGTAGCTGGTCTGCCCGTCTTTTTCCATGGCTCCTTTGACATTTTTCCTCAATAGATTTAGGATTAAGTTGTTAGCTGCCTTAGCTTGCTCGTTCATCTCAAGGTGATGGACCGAGTTGAAATTAGATTAATCCCCGATCTTGCTCAGAAGTTCCTTACTCGCTGGTTCATAAAATGAGTTCCTTAGTCAGTGAAGATGATAAGTGGCAATCCATACCTGGAGATCAAAGTGAATCATAAGAAATTCTGAACTGCTTCTGTGTTGATTTGAGTGAGTGATTTTGCTTTGATCCATTTTGAAAAATAGTTGACTGCTACTAAGAGGAACTTTTTATGATCCTTTGATGGAGGAAGGGCTTGTGAATGTTAAGTAACCAATTGGTGAACGATTGAGAACTAACTATCAGCTGCTACCTGATCCTGATTTTTTATATAGATGTAAAATGCGATGTATGCAATTAAATGTTTAATTTCCTTAATAATTATTATTAATTTGCAACAAAGTCAAAAACTTGATCCAAAGCAAAAGCTAAGTTTTCCACTACGAAACAAATAAGAATACAATTATAATATTTCAATATGGGATACTATGCAAGTATACATATCATTATCAAGTAATATAGGACTTTTTGATTAAGCCTCGAATATTGAACCCACAAAGAAGACTATCAATATGCACTTAAGAAAACTAAAAAGTTTAGATGACAAAAATTTACTTAGCAAAATATTCTTACTTAAACTTAAGAGGCTTTAATAGGAATGAAAATTTGATTCTTTTTGTAATTTTTGATATAAGAAAATAAAGTAAGCAACTAATTAACTTGACTAAATATTTGCAAGATGAATTGTATATAATTAAAATAGCTTTTTCCTTATCATGAATCAGTAATAAGTATAAAAAATTATGTTATGGAAGTATGCTAAATGTTTTGTGCAAAATAGGAGCAATAATATTTTTTATGCTTACTAGAGATGCTATAATGAAAATTGGTTAATCTATAATTTAAATAGTCTTGAAGACCGATTAGGTAGGGAATATACTAACTCTCACTCTAGAGTTCCATCTTCTCCCTCCACTTGGGGGCTAGCATCTCATATTAAAGCCTAAAATTATAAATCAAATTGGGGGCTTTAGCCTGTCACTCTAAAGTCCTCTAATTCTACAGCATTGAAAAGTTTATTTCCCTATTTATTTGCACTCAACCTCATGAACTACATTCTCATTCATGAAATCAATATGTTATTCTAACAATTTGTTGACTAAGACAATATCATCTCAGATCTTACATGTTCTCACAACAGGTATTAACTTCTTAATTGGCCAAATCAAGAAGTAAATGAAAAGCAAGGTTTCAAATCACCACAAATTCTTCCAACATTGAAGTTTAATACTTAACACAACTTCCTTTAAACACTTAATCACTTATTATGTTAAGGAAAAAGACAGAAAACTACTTAGAATCCATGGAGAAAACAGAGCCACACAAGAGTTTAAAAGTAGAAATCATGCACACAAACAAGAAATCTATATTAAAACCAAGTGTAGTCATAAAGATAAACATTTATCTCAAATCCTCTCCACCAAATGTCTTGAAGTTCCTTTGAATCATCTTCCTTCATTCACAATACAAACTAACACTCAAAATAAAAAGAAAGTGGCCAGCAGCGGCGATGACTTGGATGGATGATGGTTGTAAAATGTGATGGGCGGTTGACCTCCTGTCTTGATGATCCAAGTCTTCGTTTAGTAAAAATCCAAAAGGTGTCTTGGTGTCCCTTCAAAACGTGTTTTCATTCAACAATCTTCTAGAAGTTGCCTCCTCAAAAGCCAATTGAATGAATTTTCGTGTCCATGGAATATTTCCCATGTTTTTACCAAGGGTTGCTTCAAACACCTCTTCAAAAATTCATTTAAATTCAATAAATCATCAAATAACTACTTCTGGGGCTTAAGTGTGGGGTACCTGGCTCTTAGGCGCCCTAGTTCATTTTTGCACCTTTCTTCATTTTTGTTCCAAATTTGACCCTTTTTCACTAATTTTAACATTTTTCATCCATTTAATTGTACCTGAAAAAAAAACACATAAATACCTTTCATTAAAGCACAATATCTCAAAAATATGTATAAAAATATGTATTAAAACACTATATATTTTAAGTGTATCACCACCTCGGAGTAGGCTAATGATGTAAAAGCACATATTTTTGACATGCTCGCACCTTCTCGAGAAGTCTGTCGCGTCTTTCAAGAATGCCAACCAAAATTTTTCCATTGCATGTTGTAAGCTAAATTCTTACCTCAAGAGTGGCAGTCAAATTCCAGAGAATGCACCTCTGAAAGAACAACTTGGACTTCATCCTCTCTTTAACACCTTAGATATACCAAAGTAACTGACATTTTGAACAACTTTACTTTAATTAACAAGTACACAACAACTTTAATTTTAAAATGCATAGGGACTTTGATATCCTCTAGTTTGTTGACTGTTGGCCCAATAATGTTTCTAAGTATTCCTCCCAAATAGATGTGTTTGGAGAGGATATCGATAACTTGATTTTCCTCCCGATTGTCATGCTTGATGTAAAATTTCTTGAATCTTTTGATTTCCTTTCATGTTTTAGTGAGGTATCTGGCCATCAGCTCGTCTTTCGTTTCAAATTTTTCATTGACCCGATTTATGGCCAACAAGGTGTTAGTCCTTACTAGGATGTATTGGGCGCCTATCTCATAGGTCAGTCAGAATGTGAAGATCGGTGATTCATACTCGGCTTAGTTGTTTGTGATGTAGAATTCCATCGAGATTATCTAGTAGAGATGCCCTTCAACTTGGCTACCTAGGACTAGCCCCAGCCCTACTATTGCTTATTTGGAGGCTTCGTTGACGTATAGGATCCATTTCCTATTTTTAGTAATGATTCCCTCATTCATCTTCTCTAACTTAGAAAACTCAACCAGAAAGTCTATGATTACTTGGGCTTTAACTGCCATCTGAGGAGCAATAGAGATGTTGAATTCACTAAGCACCCCTTCCGTTTTAGCAGTTGATTGGAGTGCTCCAGTTGAGGGAACATAGGTTTCAATGGATGGTCTGTGATGACTTAGATTGGATGCATCTAGAGGTACGGTCAAAGTCTGTGAGCAAAAATAATCAAAGCAAAAGTTAGTTTTTCTATAATTGGATTCATAGTTTTGGTGCCATAAGCATCTTGCTTATGTAGTAAACTGGGTGTTGTTTTCTAACCTCCTCTCAAACAAGAACTAAGCTTACAACCTCTATTTTAGCTCCAAGGTAAAGTGACAACTCTTCCACTGGCTTCAGGTTCTAGAGTAGTGGTGCAGACATTAATGAATCTTTTAAATTTTGAATGCTTCCACACATTCAACTGTCTGTCCAAAACATTGGTTTTCTTTAGTGCCTAAGAGAACATTGAACACTTATCACCTGACTTTGGGATGAAACAATTGAGCCCAAAAATACAACCGGTCAGTCTCTAAATTTCCTTAGTGCTCGATGGGGGAGACATGTCTAAGATCACCTATACCTTTTTTGAATTGGCTTTTAATCCCTCGAGAGTCAATAAGAAGCTGAGAAATTTCTTGGTCGATGCCCTAAAGGTGCACTTGGAAGGATTAAACCCCATTTGAAATTTTTTAGTGTCTCGAAGGTCTCCTTTGGATCTTCGATGTGACATTCAAACTTCTTTTGACTAGAATATTGTGGACCTACACTTTAATGTTCCTTCCCTTTTCATTAGAAAAATTGCATACATGAGACACTTATAGGTCACCCAAGGATTTTTTAGTCTGAAGAGCATTACACTAATACAAAATACGTCTTGTGCAGTAATAAATATCATTTTCTCTGCGCCAGTCAGGTGCTTATTTATCTAGTGGTAACTGGAGTAAGTGTCAAGGAAAATCATCACCGAGTATCTACCAAGGTGTCAATCATTGGTAGGGGCTAGGTGTCCTTTAAGCAAGTGGCATTGAGGTTGGTGAAGTCGACGCACATTCACCATTTGTCATTGGCTTTCTTGACCATGGCAATGTTTGAGCCAGTGTTTAACAACTTCTACACCTTTGCCTCTATTAGTTGGGTAAAAGTTCTAGCAGCCGATCGGATCTTCTGCTGGACTATCCAAGTGTTGGGGTTGATGTTCAATCGGTGGCATGTTGTGTCAATTGAAATGCTGGACATTTCTTCTACGGTCCAAGTGAACACTTTATGATGCTTCTGAAGTGTCTTTATCAGCTAGTTCCTGGATGATGTATCAAAATTTCCACTGATTTGGAAAACTTTACCATGCTCTTAATTAAAAACAAGTGAGTGGAGGATGGCTTAGCTGGTCTCGAGACCCCCTCCCTCTAGATCTGGATGTCAAATGGTTTTTAGTTGATTCTCAAAATTGCTCACAAATAACAACTTCTAGACTACTCCAAGTTTTTCTGGATTGTTATTAGTTCCCCATCCCCCATAAATTTTAATGCCACATGGTCGGTAGAATTCACTGCTCAGTAGTTGTTCAAGCATGGCTAAGAAGATAGCATTGTAGGTCGTCAGAGGCTCTACTACGTGGAAATCCTTTATGCTTATACTACTATCCTGATTCTCCCTAAGAGATGGTGAAGGCAACATGGCCCAATGCCTCCTTCCAATCTCTAGAGAATCCAAACAATGGACCGATATGTGTTGTTAACTAGTCGGTCTTTGAGCTGATCTTATCGAACACTAATTTGAAGAGGATATTCATAGAAACTTCCTTTGTTGACGAGAATAATACCTACAACGAAGTTGATGATCAGTGTTGTAATAACGGTCACTTCATTTTAAGGGTTCCCCTTCGGTGGGAGATCTGCATCTGCGAAGATAATTTATAAACAAATACATGTGTAAGGGACGAAGAAGCATATCTCTCTTGAGAATTGTGTCTTTAAGCTAAAGAGTAGGGGTCCTCCCTCAAAGATGGCGGGGATTATTCTTGCTGCATGGATCTCGTTTGCCTTGACAGGTCCATTAGAGGGATCTCCTACTAGCGCTTCACCCCGCCACCATCTATCATGTCGATCGCAACAAATTTTTTGAGTATTCTAGTGCAGATGAGTTCTTTGATCAGATTTCAAAGGTGACAACATTCCCCCATGTTGTGACCATAATCATAGTGATATTGACGGTATCTATTCAGATCTCGTAAGACCATACCAATTTTAATGGCAAGGTCGGATTGAAGTATTACTTGTTTTAGATGACATGTACTATTTGGGCCATCGACACATTGAGGGTGTCAAACCCTTCATTTCTCTGTAAACATGTGGTCACTCATAATATTGAATGGATCATTGATCTAAGTGTTGCTTTCAGTCATGCTTGTCTTGTCCATTCTTCTGATAATCCAGGGATCGAGAGTGTTGCTTCTATGACAAGCGGAGGACTAATTGTCCTTTGCTTTTCGTGGTTCACCTCATTCTTTCTGCTTCTATGAGGGATGGTTAGGCGAACCCTACTTACCCTTTGGAGAGTCCTGGATGACTTCTTTGGCAAGTATGTGCTTGTTCATGATCTTCAATACTTCGATAAAAGTAGTTTTTTCTAAATAGATTTAGGTCATACCTAAATTGCTTGCTTCAAACTCCTCAATTCAAAGCTATTCTGGCTATTTCCAATTTCAAATTTTTAACTTTCAGCATCACATTGTGAAGTGGGTGATGTAGACCCATAGGCTCTCATTTTCTCCCTACTTGAGGCCGAGTAGGGTGTCTGAGTCTTTCCTCGGCTTCTACACCTTTAAGAAGTGCAAAACGAAGAGTCTCTTAAACTCATAGTAACTTATGATGGTTTTGATTTGTAGACCATTGAACCACTAAAGCACAGACTCTTTCAGGGTGGTTAATAAGCGATGCATATTATAGGGTCATCAATTTGGAGCAAATAGACGGATGATTTGAACGACATGACCTTATCGATAGGGTTGGTCCTCCCTTTGTAAGGATCTAGGCAAGGAGTCCTTAGCCTTGGTTGGGGTATCATCTCTTTGATTTGACGAGTAAAGGACCCTCCTGCGAGCAGTCAAACTGGCACTCGAATTCATTCTTCGCATTGCCTATTTGTCTATGCAGATGCGGCTATGTGGGTGTGCTGGGGCTCTCCTTGTCCTTCTTTCTGCTTGTTGCTGACTTGTTGTGTGGGATAGATAGGTACTCTGGTGGGGGCCTTTGGGGACAAACCCCTCGAGGTTTCACTTCCAAAAAAGGCACCTACTTGTTCCTCCGAGTGATTGCTACCTGGAGGACCTCAAATTGCTCCATTATAAGGGCCATTAGGGCTTGTAAGCTCTAGACCTTAGCATGGAAGTCTGGTTGCCTAGCATCTCTTTTGGGTTCCATGTGTGTTATCTCTCTTTGGAAAGTTTCTCTTTCATAGTTAACTCCACTTCTCTTCTGAAGAATGTCCACGCTCATCACACCACCTTCTATATGTTGAATCCCATATTATCTCTTTGTGAACACGGATCAAGAGTTAGTTCAAATGAATGAGAGAAAATAAAGTAGAGTGGGTCAAAGCTTTGTGAACACGGATCAAGAGTTAGTTTGAGGAACCACGAGAGAGACCAAATGTTTTACCTCCCCTTGATCATCATTTGTCTCTTATTTATCAGCATATATTTTGTACAATTATAGAAATGTGGGAACAATTATGCAATCCATTCTTAATATAATTAATGCTCGGATTAATTATATGGATTTATATTTTATCTGATGGTAATAGACCGGTTGATTTGCTTGACTTCGATAGGTTGAGACAGCCGGTTGAGTGGTGACTTTGTCTTGTGTTGGTAGATCAAGGCATCTGGTCGAGTGCTGATTCATCCTTCATGATGAAAAATGGGTTGCATGATTAGTCGTAGTCAAGGGTTATCACCGTGCTTTTTTTGTTTGACTCCAGTCTTACAGAGCCTGCATCTTCGTCTGCTAGGTCGGTTCGTTGCATCGACCGTATATTCACTTTCGTAAGGTATTGGGCGGATCTTGTCATTGTCCATGTGAGATATCTATTGAGACTCACTGCGGGGATGATTTGCGCCTCACTCTTGGTAGATTTTATCACTATCAAGCGGGAAAACATCTCCAGAACTTTAACCTATCCCAGATTTAGAGACGCGACTTCTCATGCTTTGTATTGAATTGTCGATCAATCACTTACCTCAAAGGGAAGGTTATTACCCTCAATCATTTGTTTTCTTTGAGATTCATGTCGTTCTGGTGTATACAGGTTTAAAAGGGTTTTTCTGAAAGCTGAAATTGTCTCAAACCAAGCCTATGCTTTATATTAATTTCAGTTTTTTTTAAAACCACTTGTAAGAATATAAATTCTTGCATTAATTTTACATCAAATTAAAGAACTTCAAATTATTTTAACTTGGCTATATTTTAATTACACCGCATTCAATTTTTAGAGAACCAAAGAATCCGTAAATTTTGCCCAAATTCTGCTACCAAATAAACCTTTATTGTTGACAAAATCATTACAAAATATAGTTTTGATCTTCTTTTTTTTTCTTTTATATTATGCTTGATATATACATATTTCAAAATCAAAACACATTAAAAGTCCGCATAAAAGTGAGTAAGAAATTTTAGAATTACCTCCACTAAATTAGATATTTTCCACCTTTAACTGATGTAAAGCTTTACGCACATGCAGTGGTAAAGACCTTTTTCCATTCTTAAATCTATTTAATAATTTAGTACTATATATAATATTTATAACAAAAGCGCTTAACCTCGATCAAGCTAGTGGGATACACCAAATTTAACACTAGTCAGATTTATGGTCAGTTTGGGGCAGTTGCGGCTTATCAATAATTTGTTGCTAAGTAGTTGATCCAGATAAGCTATTGATCAGCAGCTGATCTAGATGAGCTGGTTGTTTATTTGATTTGTGCATTTGGAAAATAATTGATTTGTTGATGTTTCTATATAAATAATCATTCAGCCACTGTGCAGAATAAACTGATTGATTGTTTAGGTTGTGTGTTTGAAAAACAGTTTCCAACACATCCTCCAGCCAAAGTAAACATAACAATGGAGCAACCTTACACAACCATTCGAAATGGAGAATTGTGCAACACATCATTCACCAAATTTTCCTCGAAATTATTCAAAAAACATAAAATATCCCAAAGAATCCACAAAAAATAGAAAACATCCCATTATAGATAACACATTTCAACAAAAAAATCCCTCAAAAAAAAATAGAAAACATTGCATTATAGATATTCCAACCAGAAGTGAGCTAACTCACAACAAGAAATCCAGCGGGAGGCGAGGGTCGTTACCTTGGGCAAGAGCGATCAAACAACCTACGACAAGAGCGATCGAGCGAGAGGCGAGGAAGAGAGGTGAGGGACAATACCAGAAGGGCAAGATCGATCAACCTAGAATAAGAGCGATCGCATAATTCTCTTGAAGTGGGCCGCGGGGTCGATCCCATGACTGTGTCTATTAAATAAATTAGAACGATATTTTCCAACAAGCACACCGAATGCACTAAACAAACGGCGCCGCGACGCTTTCAAAAAGTCGCTTGCGCCTATAAGCTGCCCCCAGCGGGCCCTTAATCAATCTCACAAATCTTCAAAATTATTTTTAATTTATTAATATCAATCATATATAATGATTTCTTTTTATCTATTCTAAATATAGTAACTAAATGTAATTAGCACTCCATAATATTTTAATTAACTATTTTTTAAAAGTTTATTAATCTAAATAATAATAAAGTATTATTTAATCAAATTAAATGACAAATGATATTATTTTAATTATTTTAATAATTTGCATATAATTAGTGCTAATTAATAAATTAATTCAAAAAATAAAAATTATAAATTTATCTCAGAATCTTTCTAAATCAAAAATGTTTTCTAGGGGCTTATTTGTGCATTGTGCATTTTGAACATGTCGTAGAGGTGTTTAGTTAACGCGTCCTAGCTGCATGCGTAAAACACCTCTTTTTGGTTAATATAGGACCGCGTCTTGTGCCCTCGGTGCCGCGGTCAAGCGTTTCATTGTGATTTTTACTTTACCTGCCTCTGCTTTCCTCTTCTCAGCTCGTGCCTTAAAAGTTCTGCGCTCTGAGAAAAAAAGGGAGATTGTAATATACGATCCATCGTGCTTGTTTCTTCTAACACTTATCTCTTCCCTCTTGTCACCTGTAATTTGCCCTCTGAGCTCTGTAAGTTCTTATATTTGGTTATCGTTAGTTGGATGAGTTTCGTATGGTTGTCTTTGGTTATCTTTGGTTACCGTAAGGAGCATTTCAATTTTTTCTTTGGTCACCATAACTATGATGAGTTACCGTAAGGAGCATTTTGATTTTATGGATGACTTTTGTTATCTTTGGTTACCGTAAGTTCTTTCCTAGTATTTTTCTTCACTGGATATATAATGCTTGTCGATCTGCTACATCGGAATGCAGGAAATCATCTTTGTTGCTATTCTTCCTCACTGGTTATATAATGAATCTATATCTGATAAATTGGAATGCCCAAATTCTTTTTGCTGCTATTTTCCTTGATTGATAAGTGGTAAAAGATGAATTGTGCATTAGTAGTGAAAAATTTCATTCACTTAAGTGTCGGTTTATGTGGTGATGAACAGCTTATAATGTAAGATCAATGAAAGCCATCACTGTAATGTAGAAATATTTTTGTGGGATTTGATTTCTTAGTATTTTAATGTAGAAGTGCTGGAATTATGTTTCTTTCTAATTTAGTTCGTTTGCAAGTATCAATATAGGGCCTTGTATAAAAAAAAATTTTCAAAGAGAGCTCCAAATGTCTAGATGCAACACCTAGTAACAATTTTTTTGCCATTTATTTTAATGATGAACAGTTTATCATGCCACAAATAAATATGAATGATTTTTTTGAGTAGAAGCTCAGCATATATATAACTCTTTTCCTACTAAAAAAGGCATTTTAACATGAAAGAGTGAGAAAGGGTTGGACAATTGGCAATTTGCTTCTTAATAATACATGTCCCATTCTAATTGGATCCGGAATTGATGATAAATATTTCCTAATGTTGTTTGCTGTGCACTTGTTGTTAAATTCAATCTAAATTATTTATTCTTCTAGCTACCCTAATTTGAATAACATTTTGGCAATTCGGTTTTGCTTTGGATTTATTCGCTCATACTATGTTAGTTGTTTTCAAATTCTACATTTTAGCTTGAAACACTATTGCTCAGTATTGCCTAATATTAGTAAACATACCTGAAGATTTGAATAATGTTTTTATTAGTTTCATTATGGCTAAAAACAAAGAAGTTGCTACTTCAACAATGTGGGATAAATATGTCACAAACATTTTTTGCAAACTATGTATTAAGGAGATTAAAATTGGTAATAGGCCTACCACCTATTTTAACAAATAAGAGTGGAAAAATATTTCGAAGAAGTTCAAGGAAATGATCGGGCGTGAGTACGACAAGTTAAAATTCAAAAAACAAGTGTGATCAGCTAAAGAAGGACTGGAAGTTTTGGAAGGAACTGAAACGAGGATCCACAGAATTGGTTTGGGATCCTATCAAACGTACCATGGATGCTACGGAGGAATGGTGGGTTGAGAAGCTAGAGATAATAATCCCCCCTCATGCTCTTCAATTAATTATCATTTAGCTTTCTATTTTGTCTAATCTACCCTCATTCATATTACAGGCAGCACCAAAAACGAAAAAATTTAAGGTGTGCGGAATTGACCCAAATATAGAAGATAAATTGGATGTAATGTTCAAGGGGGTCATCACTACGGGTCAGAATACCTTCAACCCAAGTGAGCTGGGGTTTGATGGCATATCAGTTGACTTGATGCCTAATCAGGTTATGGCTTCTGGTGAAGGTCCAAGCATAAGCCCAAGGGAGCTCGAATCCACATGCCAATTGAAGAGGTGTAAGATGGAAAAAAAATCAAAAATAAATATGTATTCATGTAGAGCTCAATAGACAGACTGATAGAAGTATTGGTAGCTCTGCAACCTGTTGAACCATAAGTGGATGATCCCAATGTTGATTGTTTTATGAACCGTTTAGAAGAATGTTGTATTTGTGGATTTTTAATGATATGTTAGCTTTGTTTACTTTTATCTGAAAGATATTGATATGTGTTTTGGGTCTGAGCTTTTTGTTGAATTATTTGAAAAACAGTGATATGTAGAACTGTTTTTAAAATTACGTAGTATATGTATTAATTGTTTGATTTTAAAATATTAGCATTTTTTTACCTTTATCTTCTTTTCTTTGTTTATTCATATCAAATTATTTTTCCAGGATGAATCGATATCGAGAACGCCGCAAAAGAATGCCGCATGTGATTGCTATATTACTGTTAGAAGACTATCGCCCTGCCATTGATCGAACACCACGCATGACCTCGTCCTTCATTGGGGCAAAATAGGTAGGCGAAATGCTAGATGGACATCCCATAAGGTTCAACACATATTCCGGATGAGCGTACCGATTTTTTTTTATCTTTTGCATGAGCTGCGTACCGAACATGGGCTTGGAGGTTGGTCAAGAACAACCACAAGGGAGGTATTAGCAACTACGTTATACATTTTATCTCAGACTGAATCGATTAGAGGAGCTATGGAATGATTCTAGCATTCTTCAGAAACAATCAATTGATACTTCTTTGAAGGATTGAAAGCACTAATTAGTTTAGCTATCAAAATAATTAAGCTAGAAGATCTGTTATTCAGTTCTACTCATGAAAAAGTTAGCTAATGACCCACGTTACATGCCATATTTCAAGGTTAGTTCTTTAATCTATAATGCTTACTTATAAACATTAATTTTCCACAATTACTTCAAATCAATAGCAAATGCAAACAAACATAACTACATTGGTGCAATTGATGGTACGCACATGGACGCCCGACTACCTAGTGATGAGAAGGTGGCCTACATACGTCGATGCAGTTCTCCTATGGTTGTTTGTGAATTTAACATGTGCTTCACGTTTGTGATGGTTGGATGGGTAGGTAGTGCTCATGACAACCTTCTTTTTGCCTATGACACAAAGAATAGCAGACAACGCTTCCCTCATCCACCTTAAGGTTTACTTTCTTTTTTTCAAAATATTCATTTTTTTATTTGTATGGATCAACCAAAATAAGTCATGTCTTTCGTGACAGACAAATATTATTTGGTGGATGCCGGTTATCCCTTACAGAGAGGGTATTTAAAGACATTTCCAGACATCAAATACCACATCCCGAATTTTGAGAGAGCAAGCGACATCGCTTGTGGTAGAAAGAAAATATTTAATAAATGTCACTCATCCTTGCGAGGTGTTATCAAAAGGACATTTGGTGTATGGAATAATAAATGGGTCATCCTTTGCGATATGCCTACATACCCTTTTACTAAATAGGTTCATATTGTGGCGACCATGATGATGCTCCACAATTTTATTAGACGACATCCATCTTGATCAGATACAGACTTTAATATGGCTGACACCGACGAGATGCATATCCTAGTTGAAGCATTTGAATTCCATGTTGGACAATCAATTCCGGAAAAAGTTATGGAAACCCAGGAATTTGAGACCCATGATGGCGAAGGTGCAACAAAGATGGCTGCTTTGAGGGAGCGTATCACAGAAGCTATATGCAACTCCTAATTGAACTCAAAATCTTCCTTTTGCATTCTTATAATATGTTTTAGTATCTATATTGTCCTCCACATACTTATTATGGGTCACATATTTTTAGTGCATTCACTTCTTATCTTCTTATTATGTTGTGCTAATTCGGTTAAGGGGATACATACTTTCATATTGTGCATTCACTTCATATGTCCATTATTGTTGAGAAGGATGTGCATTTCTGTTAATTCCACTGTCATATGGCTGCTATTAACATATGTTGGTTCCAGTATTTTAGAAAACATATGGCTACTATTAACATAGGTTGGTTTCAATATTTGACATCTGCTGCTATATATTGTAAATATATAGACTCTTATATGGCTACAATTAATACTTTTGAACATCTTCTCTGATTTTCTACTGAAAGCTTTGGTGAAACATTTTACCTTCTTCTCTGATATTCTACTGAGGATGGAATTTTAGTTACATGGCTGAAGTTCTTTTTTTGTTGTTGCTGCAGAGGAATTGGGTATGATACATATTCATTTTGATTTTGCTCCCTTCGACAACCTGAAGTTCTCTTTTCTATGTTTACTTGGAGTTCTTTTATGGTTACCTGGGTATGATACATATTCATTTGGAGGGATATTCTGTCTTCCCACCACAAAAGCAATGCATAAGAATTGTGTGGTAATGTATGCATCATAATTGTGTTGCAATGTATGCATAAGAATTGTGTGGTTACCTATTTGGTGGCTCAATTAACTTGTCACTGAAATGATATATAGAACAGAGGGCTATGCTTCTTTTATACATTCTAAGCTTTTGCTTATGTAAAAGTAGCTTTTGCATGCTTTTAGTAGATGTTGTGTTACTCTGCAGGTGCTCTTGATCCATATTCTAATAGATGTTGTGCTTATGATTAGATTACCACATATGAATTGGTTAGCATGGCTCTATCCTTTGTTGCATATATGCATATTATGGAGTAATTGATAGGTGAATTGTAGGGATCTGATACATGGGTAAACATTTTAGATCCCTGAGCATTTGAGATGAGAAAAATTTAGTAGTGTTTATACATTTTAAATCCATGAATTAGGTGTTAGCTATGAGTACATTGTTGAATGAATTTGTTGGAGTGCTTTGTTGTTATTTGAGTGCTTTAGGTTCAATTTACATGCTACTGATATTTGAGTGCTTTTGGTTCAAGTACTTTTTGCTGAAATTACAATTCTTGTTCTTGAGTAAATGCAAATATGTTTGGCTCCATGGAATGGCAATTACTTTATTAGGGAAGTAAATGCAAATGCTCTTCAGTTAGGTGTTAGCTATAACTGGGGGGCAGCTTGGATGGCCATATAATTTTTATTGTCGGCAACAGTTGCCTCCATACTTCGGTAAGTATATTTTCTATATTTCTTCAATTTTTTGAATGAACTATTCTCTTTTCAATAACTGTAGGACGATGAGTTCCAGATATTTAGGGAAATCCGGGCAAGTGATTTGCCGTTGCAGGCTACCGTCTTTGCTACTCATGTCACACTAGCCACACAACTATAAGAGACAATTCTACAGGTGCCTACGGTGGGCACAAGGACAGGAGGACTGCAATTTCTTTAGGTGGGCCGACAGTAGGCCTATTTCTATGAAATCCCAACTGGACATCGCTGCTCGGAGTTCGTCGGTATCAAAATTTTAGAACACTGCTTCCCGTTCAAGTGCTTCCATTTCTACAATGTCCGAGTCAGACAGGTTTGCTCAGGGTTCTGGAGTGTCAGAACTGTGCAACATGCATCATGATATACTTCTGCATTTTAACGTCAATATTATGATTTTTTTCCTTTAATTTTAACATGTTATTTTTTTCTTTTTTTTTTGGGTCTCATTACAGTACATATTAGTGTGTTAAGGTGTATTCCCCTTTTGTTCAGTTAAATGTGCTTATGTGATGTGTTCTGAAATATTTAAGTGATATAAATATTTAGTATTTTCTTGTCTTAACATATGAAAATTAAATTTTAAGAATATTTTGTATTTTCATGTTCTCGAATCTTCACTTTTATCATTCCTTTATGATTGAGTTAAGAAGGTTGATAAATTTATAAATATCAAATTTTTGGCGGCCTGTATGTGTCAAATGAGTTATGAAGTGGGTTAATTAGAACAATACCGAGTTTACATGCCAGATTATTCATTTAACTAAAACAATTTGTAAATCAGTTGTTTACAAAACACACAAACCAAACAGCTGCAGCTTATCCAAAACATGGGTAGATTCGTCAATTTTTCAGAATAAGCTGTTCTCTAAATGCACAAACCGAACAAACAGATAACTTATCCGGATCAGCTGCTTATCACCATGTTATTAGGATAAACAACTTATCAGGATAAGCCGAATAAGCTGCAGCTGTCCCTAACAGACCCTAACCTCCACCTGAAACCTTTCATGTAAAGAAAAGAAAAGGATAAACTTGAAGCAGCAACGAGAAATATTAGTGAAGGCATTAACGAGATTGCAACATCCGAAGCCCAAGTCTTGCATCCCTTTACACTCTAGCCAAACAAGAAAAGGAAGTGAAGTAGCACTAGAGCATCGACCGATATTATTGCTTCTAAATTTCGTAAATGCACTAAACTACGTGATTTAGTAAATCTCAGATTAGGCCAATAGAACATATATTGGGATTTAGAAATTTGTAGAACCCTTATAAAATTTGATTAATTCTAGCTATCAAACAACCCCGAAAGCTGGTTTTTCGGCCTTTTGTCATTTAAATTTTACTATCAAATACACTGGATTTAGTTTAAATTAAATTTAGTAAATCATTCAAACATGAATTTACCAAATCCCGAGGGGGTTAAATTTGAAAATTGTTGGTATGTAAGTAAAAAACTTAAAAGTATGCCCCTATCAAAAAACATAAATCTAGCACATAAGAAACATGCCTTAAAAAATTTCAATATAAAATTCAAATTCTTTTAGACGTTGGAAGCTTAATATTACATAATAATGATATAATNTTAAATTTGAAAAATGTTGGTGTGTAAGTAAAAAACTTAAAATATGCCCCAATAAAAAAACATAAATCTAGCACATAAGAAACATGCCTAAAAAATTTCAATATAAAATTCAAATTCTTTTAGACGTTGGAAGCTTAATATTACATAATAATGATATAATTATTAAGTCAATTTATTAATTTAAAATTTGTATTTATAATTATACTAATTAATAATTAAATATTTATTGAACAAATTAATTATTAATAATATCTTTTTAAACAAATTATATTAAATAATAATTTAACATTCATTATTAAAATTTAATTAGTTATTTATTAAACTATAATTATTAAATTAAATTTATAATTTATGTTTATTAATTAGTGATTAAATAATTACATATACATTATTTAATTATAATTAATTTAGTTACATATTAGTTAATTAAATTAACTCATAACTAAAATTAAATTAAAGCCTCAAAACCATCTTCCCCTTCCCTCTCCCATCCGAAACTTGCCGCCGCTGTCCCCCATAACGCTGCCGCTGTTTCAACCGAAGCTGGGAAGGCAACGACAACGCAAAGCAGAAAGACCTCCGAAACTCCCATCTTTCTCCTTTATCCGGTCCGCTTCTACCAGAAAGAATTTAGGAAGGTAACCCTCGTTTTCCTCTACCCCAACCCCTTCTCGNGTAAATTTATTTAATTATAATTAATTTAGTTACATATTAGTTAATTAAATTAACTCATAACTACAATTAAATTAAAGCCTCAAAACCATCTTCCCCTTCCCTCTCCCATCCGAAACTTGCCGCCGCCGCCCCCATAACGCTGCCGCTGTTTCAACCAAAGCTGGAAAGGCAGCGGCAACGCAAAGCAGAAAGGCCTCCGAAACTCCCATCTTTCTCCTCTATCCGGTCCGCTCCTACCAGAAAGAATTTAGGAAGGTAACCCTCGTTTTCCTCTACTCCAACCCCTTCTCGCGCGCTTTAACTCGTCCAAATCCCGTAAATCCGTCTTCCAACGGGATTTACCATATCCTAGATTCAATGCAAAGCGGTTGAAAAACGGGATTTAAGAACCTGTAGGATTTACGAATGCGTTTTTGGCCATCTTAAAACCGCCTACCAAANCCCGTCTTCCAACGGGATTTACCATATCCTGGATTCAATGCAAAGCGATTGAAAAACGGGATTTAAGAACCTGTAGGATTTACGAATGCGTTTTTGGCCATCTTAAAACCGCCTACCAAACAGTCCCATAGTTCGATTCTTCAGTGAAAAAAAGACCGAGCATTTGGTTGTTTTTTAATCAGTTGCCAATTTTCTGGAAAGGCTTGTTTTTGTTAAACNGCTACCAAACAGCCCCATAGTTCGATTATTCAGTGAAAAAAAAGACCGAGCATTTGGCTGTTTTTTAATCAGTTGCCAATTTTCTGGAAAGGCTTGTTTTTGTTAAACCCTGTCTTTTGCCCGATTCTGCAACGAGCAAGCTTTGGGATGGAGTTGATAGTGGCATCCTCCTCGGTTGATACTGGCATTGGATGTTGGGACCTCGTTTCGGGGGCTGAGCAGCTACGCTATCGATCATGCGCCTCACCTCCTCATGGATTAGTTTCAGTCTCCAAGCGGTTCCTTGCCTCTTCACAACTCCGTGACAGCCCTTCTTCATCATCCGCTCCGATTTTCTTCTGGTCTTCGGAAAAGGTTTTTAAAACTCCAAATCAATTTCTCCCATGAACTTTTATCATCTCTTGATGTTCAGTCTGCTTCTTTTTCAGCCACAGGTCCAAGTTAGAAGCTTCCCGGCCGAGCCTATTGGTCCTCTGATTTCTGATTCTNACTTCGGAAAAGGTTTATAAAACTCCATATCAATTTCTCCCATGAACTTTTATCATCTCTTGATGTTCAGTCTACTTCTTTTTCAGCCACAGGTCCAAGTTAGAAGCTTCCCGGCCGAGCCTATTGGTCCTCTGATTTCTGATTCTGATGGCTCCTACATTATTGGCGGGGGTACATCTGGTGCTATTTTTATATGGGAGGTGATTTCTTAAATGGAATTATTCTGCTCTTTACCCCATGCTCTTCCTTAATCCATTCTTTCTATATTCTTTTTTGCTTAGGTAGCAAGTGGCAAGCTCCTCAACAAGTTTATTGCACACTATAGATCTGTCACTTGCCTGACTCTATCTGAGGATGAGTCGCTCNCATTCTTTCTATATTATTTTTTGCTTAGGTACCGAGTGGTAAACTCCTCAACAAGTTTATTGCACACTATAGATCTGTCACTTGCCTGACTCTATCTGAGGATGAGTCGCTCCTGNTATTCTTTCTATATTCTTTTTTGCTTAGGTACCGAGTGGTAAGCTCCTCAACAAGTTTATTGCACACTATAGATCTGTCACTTGCCTGACTCTATCTGAGGATGAGTCGCTCCTGATTTCTGGGTCTGAGGATGGAAACGTCAGAGTTTGGCCTCTCTTAATGTATTATATTCTCTGTTTTTTTTGTGCATTTAATTTATTATACTTTTTTATTAGTTTTGTGCCTTTTTATTTCTTCAATAGGATTTTNTGTGCATTTACTTTATTATACTTTTTTATTTGTTTTGTGCCTTTTTATTACTTCAATAGGATTTTTGATGATGCGATGAAGGAGTCCGGTGAGAATATTTATATACACAGTTTTTCAGAGCATGCTTTACGTGTAACGTCAATTATTTCAGGCCACGGATTGTGCAATTCAATTGTTATATCATCCTCAGAGGATCGTACTTGTAAGGTTTGAAGTATTTATACTCTGATCATCATTTAATTAACTATTGATATCGGCAATATCTTCTCTATTAGTGGAAATATGCTGTGGTATTTTAGCATTTTAGTTTAGATTGCTCATGAATATCCCATCTTGTGTATCACTCTTATATTGCAAAGTTGTTTTCGGGTCTTGATATTACGACCTCTAGACCGTAATGGAAAACGCTTAATCATTGCTCTATATCTGCTCTCTAATTTTAATCTTGTAATGCACAGAAAAAAAAGACGAGCTGTCAACCTACAAAATGACATCCTCTTGTGTTGCTTTATGGGGTTGTATTCCTTGGATTTGAAGCTGCAAATTTTGGTGGTTTTTTATAATGAAGCTCCTTGTTTCATATTATCCTTATCCTCATGTATATTTTAGCATTATTATCATGCATTATCATTTTAGTATTGGGGATGCAATAAAAATTGCATAGTTGATGCATGAAGCTTTTGTGAATTCCTTATTTGGGGAGGGTTATACACACAATCTAACCTCTATATTGTGAAGAGNCTATATTATGTTTATATAGGTTTAGTTATATATGTTATAAGAAAGTTAAAATAATTTTTTTTTTGGCATTTTTGGTATATTTAATCATAAATTCAAGTACGTAGCTGTATACAAAAGTTCTTGAACTCATGATGTTATGGCGAGCGCTGAAGCTTTCAACCCACATATATAGTTTTTAGTCCATGGTTATGATTTCATTTAGTTTGGGCTTGTATTATAAGGGACTTAGTATTATTTTATCACATAAGTTTCTTATTGCTTAGGATTTGAAGATGCTTGATTAATAATTTTTTAAATTAAAAGTTCTAGTTAATTTTCTTTTAATCGTTGATCATTTTATGCAAGTTGATGAATCATAATAAATAAAGAAAATATTTTTATAAATTGTTTTATTCGTAATTTGTTACAAGTTTGGCTTGTTTTGTTATATATGGCAAGTTTTAAACATTTTAAAACTATCTTGGTTCTAAAATCTTTAGACAAGTCAACATTATTTGATGAACCTGCTATGCATTGGCTCAGACTACCCATCTTCATTTTTTATCTAAATTCTTTATGCTAACTTGGCCTCGTTTGAGCATCACTCACTCTTTTTGCGTGCTTCTTTATGAATTAATTATTCTTTTATTTTGTTATTTACTTGAATGATGAGTTTTGAAAATAAGCGTCAATTAGACCAATAAGATTTTGAAGCAAACCTAAATCTTAAGGCGATATGAATTGATCTAAACGTACCTAAATGAACACTAATAAGTATAATGGTCATATAAAACAAAATGCTAGGTTATTCCTTTTTGTTAAGATCAATTGTAGTATCTGTGGATTAAATAGTCTTCTTTAAGTTTCTTAAGATTGAAAAATTTTCTCCTACAACTCTAAACTCTATATCTTTATTTTCATTAAAAATTTGCATGATTTTAAGTTCTTTGAATTTTGAAACAAAATTCTCATTTTAGGGTTTTTCAAATTGTGAGAAATGATTAGTGGCAATGAGAAATCGACATTGTGCAATAAAAAGGATCCTACATGGAGGTATAGTGTACAATTTGACATTGAAGGCGTCGATAAAACATATTTATTTGAAATGCAATTAGTGTGAGAAGGTAGTTAAATGAGGTGTTACGAAGATGAATGTACACCTCTTCTACTCACAAAAAGTGTTGGACCGTGTGTGAAATTGTCAGAAGCAGTCAAAGATCAGATTCAATCTTGAATGAAAAAAGTCGATAATGTCAAAATATCTTGCATAGTGACAGTTTGTTGTTAGAGTTGATGATGATTCTTATTATGGGAGAGAGCACAGTGCCAGTGCCATCATCTTTACAACTAATATCTAATAAAAACATAACTATCTCTTAGATTAGTATATGTGATAAATGTGGAGGATGACAATGGTCATGCAGCTCAAAAAATGCTTCCATAGCATGCTAGAGAGGCACACAAACAAGTTTGCATGAATATTGAGAGTTTTTTATGATTATGTTATTCCATTCTTTTTGGCAACCTCCCCTTTAATATGATTTGTTTTATTGGTGCTTATGTTCGAGGCTTTATGTATTGATTTGAGGACATGGGTGCTAAAGGAGAAGTTGATTAATATAAAAAAACATAGAAAAATTAAGAGGATATGAAGTCAGATTAGAGTAATAATCATGTCCGATGAGTGGTTAAGACATAAAGATTATAAGCTTGATTAATATTTTAAATCCATATACTACTATGTTTTTGAAATCGGTAGAAGCATATGATCAGGTGAAGGATGACAAGCATTTTTGGATTGCTTGAGTCATAGAAGAGATTAGAAAGCATTTCGTAGTCCAGATTGTTACATATAATGCAAATGCTTATAGGGTAGTTGGAGATATGTTGATGGAGAAGAAAAGTCATTCATACTGGATACCTTATGATGCACACTACATTAGCTTAATATTAGAGAGATTGGTTAGTTGCCCCATCATAAAAAATGTATTGACCAAAGCCAAGAAAATTAGTAAATCCATTTATAACAATTCTTGGGTATTATTTTTGATGATGAAGTCTTCTAAGGAAGAACTCATAAGCTTTGCTACAATAAGATTTGCTACTGTTTTTTTTTTATTCTACAGAGTATATTGGAATATAGGCAACAATTGGAGACAATGATCACTCTCACTAACTTGATTAACTGTGTATGTGCATAGAAAATTGAGGGGAAGTCAAAAATTTATTTTAAATGAAAGGTTTTGATTTAATGTCAAATATGCAGTAATAATCACTAGGTTATTTGTTCAAGTTTTGAGGATGGTGGATGCAAAGGAAAACGAGTTATGAGTTTATTTACTATGCAATGGATGAGACCAATTAGTTAATAACTCATAACTTAGGAGAAGAGAACAATTATAAGGAGATTTATGATATCATTGATGAAAAATGAGTGTTTCAGCTCCACCATCATTTTTATTATACTGGATATTTCCTAAACTCTCAATTTCAATATGTTGGAACAAGTTCACCAATCATGAGTTCAAATGGGGGCTATATTATTATATGTATTGATTGTTGAGCCAATTAAGAGGGCGATTGTTGGTGTACAACTTGTTCCATTTAAGAATAAGGAATGTTTCCTTGGGTTACAACAAATAAAAGATATCGTTGCAAAACATTCTTTAGTAAATTTTAATGTTTAATATTTTCATTAAAATAAGAATGAAGTAACTAAACATTACATTTTTAATTTCTACTTATACAAATTTTTTTTTCAAACATAGTTGAATGGTTAATTCAGTTTGGTAATGATAATCCAAAACTACAATGTTTTACTATTAAAGTACTAAGATGCATATGCTCTTCATTTGAATGTGTGCACACTTGGAGCTCATATAATCAAATATACATAAAAAATTGTCTGAGAACTTTAAGGATGAATTTATAAAATAAGAGATTGAATGATAGAAGTTTGAAGAAAAAAAGTGAAAAATAAGATTCTTTACTATGTGAAGATATGCCGTCAGATGAGTGATTTGTAGATGAGGACAATGTGGTCACAACATTTGAGTTATAACAAGAAGAGCTAAAAGTTGATTTCTTCGATGGGGACAGGAACAAGGGTAACATATCAAATAATAGACATTAAAAGAAAAAAAAAAATAATCCTGATTTCTTCGATGGAGACAGAAACATGGGTAACACATCCCACTAAGTGATGTCTGCTAAATGAATCCTTTATCTCCATTACGCTTATTTCATAATTTCATTTAAATCTAATAGATTAAGATAATTTTTTATATAATATTCCTAAGTTTTTTTAGGTTTACCTCTGCCTTTCTTAACATCAGTCGAAGCTAAAACATCTACTGTTCTAACCGGATCATCAGATGGTCGAATGCTGGGTAGACGAGATCAAATAGATGAGAAGTCCTAAAAAAATTGGGAAATCCTATCTCCAACGGAGATAAAAATTTGGCGGAAGAGGGGAAACAACCCAAAGGCAAGGTGTAGAGAGCAATAACTTTCTCGCATAGCGTCCCCCAGTCCCATTTCCCTCTCCGGTGATCTTAGCATCTTGGCGTTGTACCCCCGATTAAGAGCCATTGTCGAAAAAATCATGAAAGCCAACTGATCGAGCCCAGCAAAAAGAGGTTTCTAGAGCGAAAGTGCTTGGAGTTGAATATTCATCCGCAAGGCAGAGGCCTTTAAGTACACTGTCTTTTGTAAAAGACTTAGAAATTTGGGCAACAAATTAATTTTCTGTTGTTGATGTGGACCACTTGCAAGATGTATTTATAAAAATTTAAATATTTAACTGATATCGGAGTTAACCCAAGCCAAAATAGAAGTGAAAATATTATTTGCCGAAATTCAAAGAGAAGTTCATAAAAAGATAGTGGCAATAAGTAAACGACGACACAAATATAAATGACCCCATAGGACGAGGATTGATGGTGGTGGGCTACGTGTCGAGGTAGTAGAAAAGGAGAGCGGGAGGTGATATAGAGGCTTAACGACAGTGAGTGGAAGGTGGTTTAGTGGCTGGGCAGTAGGCTGGAGATGGTGGAGGGTGAGGTACCAAACCGAAAGTGGATTGGGTTGATTGGACAATAAGTCGGGGAGTGCGGAAGGATGCAACAACAAGGTAGGAGGCTGAGTGAAGGTAAAGGAGGGTGCTGGGATGTTTGGGACAGTGTGTCAGTGATGGCAGCAATAGGGAGGGCTAGAACCCCAAAAAGGCAGCGAGCGGGCTGTCCTTGGGATGACGATGGAAAGCAAGCGAGCGAGCTGCCCTTGGGATGACGACAACAAGGAGAAGGTTCGGCGACAAGAGAGTAGATTGGGAGGGGAGGAGAGGTGGCCGACACTGCAGGAAAACAACAAGGTGGTTATTTTCCGGTGGCTGTAACAAATATGGTGGCATCAGCGATAGGGTGAGAGGGTTGTGGAGGGGTGGGTAGGTCGAGCATAATCACCATCTCAGATGAGATATAACCAGAGCACCATTCATCGTCAGATACCTCCTATGGAGGGAAAACTTGGTTGTTAGCAACTATCGTGGCATAAATCAGAGCAAAAAATTGAAAACCTAAAGCTGAAATCACATATATCAGCTCTAGATAATTAAAATTTTATCTCCTTATAGAAAGGTGACGTTAATCCCCTTAGGAGAGACAATCGACCTCTCGGGTTTGCTCCGGTTCAGTCTAGACGAAGGACAAAGTGGGAGAAGCCCGTGATTTTCCCTACACCGCGCCTGCGACATTACATGACATGCTCGTGCCGTGCTTGAGGTGCTTGAATTAGTCTCCTTGGGTTGGGGGAAACTTCGACCTCATTCGTTGAAGTTTTTATCTGCATGTTAAAAAGTAACAGAGTTGCTATAATTTCCCGGGATTGGGGGGTCTTCGACTTCAGTCCGAGAAGAACATAAATTCCACTGACAACTGCACTATCCCTTAAAACACCTGATAAGTTTTCTCCACTTGTGAGCATACATCCTTATGGATCATACTTTCTTAGAGTATACTATTGAACTGAACGGGGTCTACATGTCATGCATTTGTTTCTTAATCCTTTCCAAGTAATCCAATGTCGGCTCAACCTGATCTGTGAGAGGAACATAAACTTCTCTTAATGCTGGTGCCAATGGCAGTAAAGTATCAATCATGTTGTCTTGAAATATTCTCTGTTTTAACTATCCCATGTTTGAAATCGGTGTCTCGGTCCTATCATCCTCTGTCTTCACTAAAATTGGTCCCACCAACACAGCTTTTTTGGCAGGGGCTCATTTGATCTTAGGCTTTGCTGAAGGAAGATGGTCGATGCACTTACCCTCCTTGGTGAAGGAGTAGGCGTTTCTGAATTTGTTGAGTCATGCTGTCAAATTGCCACGGTCTCTCCAACAAAAGGTAGCGGGTATTTATGGGTACCACGTTGCACCACACCTGATATTGCACCTGGCTTCCACTTGACAACTCTTTTCTTCATGGGCTGAAACATTTCGACCTAAATCAACCTCTTCTGACAACAACTTAGCTCAACTCCGCTTACTTTGTAATATCATTCATCAATGCTATGCAAGAAATGCTAAAAAGCATAGGAGACAATTTGACTCCCCTACTATTATTGCGGCCATGGTGCTTGGAGCTCTCATTGGCCCACCATCACCCAATTCGGGAGCAGTGGGACATTTCTTAGCCTCATAGGCTATTTCCTAATTCTTGTTGGTATCCCCTCCTCTTGGTTGGCTAAAGGTGAATTTTGACGGAGCCTCTCATTTTTCATATGTGGCGGGAATTGATATGGTCATTCAGGACAACTTTGGCAAATGTATGAAAGTTGTTGCACGTCACTGGGAACATTGGGACAGTGCCCAAGTGGAGCTTGAGTTGAACCTCTCCATTAAGAATTGGATCGAACCGTGGATGCTTGAGGTCTAGGGCATCATCATTGATGGTGACAACTGTAATGTCATTGCATTCCTCAAGAGCTGTNGTCATTCATCAATGCTATGCAAGAAATGGTAAAAAACATAGGAGACAATTTGACTCCCCTACTATTATTGCGGCCATGGTGCTTGGAGCTCTCATTTGCCCACAATCACCCAATTCGGGAGCAGTGGGACACTTCTTAGCCTCATAGGCTATTTCCTAATTCTTGTTGGTATCTCCTCCTCCTGGTTGGCTAAAGGTGAATTTTGACAGAGCCTCTCATTTTTCATATGTGGTGGGAATTGATATGGTCATTCAGGACTAACTTTGGCAAATGTATGAAAGTTGTTGCAAGTCACTGGGAACATTGGGACAGTGCCCAAGTGGAGCTTGAGTCGAACCTCTCCATTAAGAATTGGATCAAACCATGGATGCTTGAGGTCTAGGGCATCATCATTGATGGTGACAACTGTAATGTCATTGCATTCCTCAAGAGCTGTATGGTGTAGCTTAGATGGAGCTTAAATCCACCTGATGGCCCGGACATTGCACTCCTTTTGGAGTTCAAAAAGGTTCTTTTCTTCTTGTTCCTCAATTTTGTAACAAGGATGCTCATTTTTTCCCAACATGCCTTTCTTCATAGTTTTTTTCTTCTAAAACAAAATCTAGAGGTTTTTGCTATGTTAGAACAAGATAGGTCTCACATTTTTTTATGCCCTTGGTGCTTAATTATTTATACCTTTCATACTATTTTTGATATTTTAATGAAAAAGGCATACCTTCACCAAAATTGCACTAAGCTCTTGTAAATGCTGACCCTATCCTCCTTCTTTAGCCATATCAGAAAATACGGTTGGGAATGTCTCTCAGTTATAGCACGATTTCTCCACTATTTGTGTAGACGCCACATTCTTTTTGCTTCATTGACGCCACATTCTTGCTGCTCCCTCCATCAAGAATGAGATCGCATACCTTTCCTTTTATAGTGCAACGAGTGTAGAATATGTTGTGGCGAAGCCGCTGTAAATCCCTTTTATCATCCTTCTGTAGTACCGTTGAACCATGAACATCTCACCCTCATTCGGTGGAAGGATACACCTTACCGTATTCTTCAGCTGTGTACTCGTTGTTAACCTTCACGGTGAAGGACACTACTCGACTCATTGACCAACTGGAGGCGATGTGCCCAAATCCATGGCATTTGAATCGTTTTCAACATGGAGCTCTAGTAGGTTTGTTGCTCTTCTTAGGTTTTTTCTCACCTCTATCTTTATTCGAACTAGTTTTCTCAACTTCCTCAGGTGTGCTCCTGCTGATGTCTCCAACTACGGGTGGTTGCTTGAATAGTGGCGGTTGCCTGCTCTGTTTTTGTTGTGTCTCCACCTGCAGAGCTAAGTTCTGGATATCTCCCAGTGACCATTAAGGCTACAACTGCACAATGTTGTTGATTGCAGGTTTCAAGCCTCCCTAGATAACGGGTTGTGACATGTTTCTTTAACTCAACTAACTCACACTTCATCTACAACTGTTCATACTGTGCTGTGAACTCCTCCACCAAGATGTCTTTCTGCAGTAGGTGGTGGAGTCTTAGAAACATATCCTGACGGTAATGAGGAGATATGTATTTTATCGCATCTTCTTCCTCATCCTCTCCCACTTGGTAATCTTGTCATTATCCTCTCTCTTTCTCTGTCTCTACAAGTTTTCCCACCATAAGAAAGCACTTTTTTTTCATCTTGAAGGCTGCTAGTTTCACCCTTTTATTCTTTGGAACCTCTTTATACTCGAATATTCACTCAACTAATTGCAACCATATGAAAAGGTCACCTGGATCCATACATCCATCGAACTTCGGTAGATCCACTTTGATGTTGAAATTCATGTGTCTTTTATATGTAATCTTTTCGCTCGATCTCTTCTGATACTAATTCCAAAGCGCCAGAGCCTGTCTTTCTCATCACTGAAGTCATTCATATGGAAGGGATGTAGATCTTCTTCCCTTTCTCTGACTCTCCATGTCGCAATTGAGAGTAATCTTCAGCTGGGTTTCATCATCCATCTCTGCAAGCCTCTGTTGAAGACTACAGAGCTTTCACTGTATCTCTTCTTGGGTAGGTTTAAGCTCGTATATCCTTGATGACATGGTTAGGGTTTCAGAATTTGTGGGAGTGACAAGGATATTTGGTGGTAGGAAAGAAAAAAAAATGGTGAAGTTGGTTTGGGGTATAACGGATGCTAGGAAACTCTAGGATAGGACTAGGCTTAGGCTAGCCTTGATACCAAATGATACCAGAGTAAACCAAAACCAGAGTAAAAATGAAAATAATATTGTTGAAATTCAAAGGGAATTACAAACAAAGACACTGACAATAAAAAAATGACGCAAACACAAAAGACCTAGGGTGAGGATCTGCATGTCGAGGTAGTGGAAAAGGATAACGAGAATTGATATAAAGGCTTAACGAAAATGATCGGAAGGTGGTTTGCTGGCTGGGTAACAGGCTGGAGGCGGTGAATTGTGCGACAGCAGGACGATAGTGGATTGGGCTGGTTGAACAACAAGCAGTGGAGTGCGGGAAGGTACAACAACAAGGTAGGAGGCTGAGAGGAGGTAAAGGAGGGTGCTGGGATGGCTGGGACAACGATGACAACAATAGGGAGGGTGGCAATAAGTAGAAGTGTCGACGGCAAGGGAGAGTGGATTGTGAAGCAAGGAGAGGTGGTCGACGCTGCAGGAAAACATTAACATGGCTNTGGACAATGATGACAGCAATAGGGAGGGCGACAATAAGTAGAAGTGTCGACGACAAGGGAGAGTGGATTGTGAAGCAAGGAGAGGTGGTCGACGCTGCAGGAAAACATTAACATGGCTGTTTTTTGGTGGATGCAGCAAATACGGAGGCAGAGGCAATAGCCGGAGGGTTGCGGATGGGTGGGGAGGTTAGGGATAATCACCATCTCAGATGAGATACAATCGGAACACCACTCGTCGTCAGATACAGTCTTGAAAAGGAAATCCTGGATGTCGTTGGCTGTCATAACAAAAATTTGAGCAAAAAAACTAAATCCTAAAAGCAGAAATCACATATAATAAGTAGGATTGGACCCTCCTCGATCTGGACTGGTTTGGTCTAGACAAAGGACACCGCGTTAGAAGCCGCAACTCCCCCTACATCACGCCCGCGACATTACATGGTGCGCTAGCTCCGTTCTTGATGCGCTCACGTCATTGACATTGTCTTAAACATTAATTTTTAAAATTTTTATTGATTATTTTTTATTACTATATAGGGAAACAAGATGAGGTTAAAGAAGAAAAAAATGGAAAAACTTAAAAGTCAACTTTGAAAGAGTTAGGGGAGGAAACTAACATTATGATGATAACTCAGATGCAGATCCCTTGAGTGATGAGAGCGCTGAGGATGTTTTATTATTTTTATCTTCTTATTTAGATCAATGAATGTTATAATATTGGGCAATTGAAATAAGAGAAATCTATTAGGCTAAACTCATCGTATGTCTTTGAAATTTTTTGCTAAACTCATTTTATTTTCATTATATTTTTCCTTTATGCAAGTTGTTCCTCTTTCATATGAACACAATGTCACTTTTTTATATATTAATAGTCTTCCATTCATATAATTATAAGTTATTGTGCTAGTGTTTATATTTTCTTGCCTGTTCATTTTGATTGATGCAATTTTCAAATTGCGAGGCTTATGCCTTAGACCATCTCGAGGCTTACATCTCGCCTCACGAACGAAAAATGCTTCAATACCCAATTGTGCATTTTTAAACATTGCACGCAATAGAATAAGTTGTAGACACCATTTTATGTAGAAGAAAATAAAAAGACGTTTATCATGAAAATATGAGGATAAGGGGGCTCACTAATTGGGTTGTTTGATGCGTTTAAGATCCAATAATTTTTAGAAAAAATATATGGAAATTATCACATTGAAAATTCCCTACTTTAATAGTATGAAAGCAACTTATACTTTCAGGTTGGGTTGCTCATATCTTAAAGATAATGGATGAGCAATGGTAGGTAAAGGTCGAGTCTCCTGCTATTGGTTTGTGTTAAATTTTTTTTTGAATGGTTCTTTTTGCAGCCAATATATATATATATATAATNTTGAATGGTTCTTTTTACAGCCAATATATATATATAATGATAAGGTTGTTGTTCTTAGATTATATCAAATACTTCTAATTTGTTTCAATGAAATTGAAGCATGTGAGGTAATGAAGCAGTTTAAAATTGTTAGATGCTCTTAAACGAATTATGGTTACCTAACATCTAAGGTGCTAACATCATTTTAGGTGTTTACTCAAGCAGAGTGAGGTACTAAAATGTATATCTCTATCACTTAGGTATGGCTTAGTTTTTTTATGTAAAAGTACGTAGTGATAATCTTCACATTAATAAAACTATAGGTTGAATTTTTCAAGTTCCATTGTATTTCAAGCTTTAAATTCTTGGTAACCAGATTACGTTAAACAACTACAAAAAAATTATTTAATCTTACATTTATTGCCTCAGGGCATTGTAATCTTTGCCACTATCGCTTGTCATCATTCATCTTCTCTTTTACATCACTAGATCTTTGGCTCTCTATCTTATCAAAATTTTGCTACAATATTTATACTTTTTTAGATCACCTTATACTAAATTGTCATCTTGCAAAATTAATTCATCTTCTGCATTTGAAGTAAATGTACACTTCTCATTATTTTGCACCATAAAGGAAGGCCTAAACTTAGACATGCACTAGTAAAAGCCGATTCCTTAGTTGTGCTGTGCACGACATTATGATTTCATGCTACCTTGATCGAATGCTTAGCCAAGCGCCCCCTTTGTCTTCATCGGCATTACAATCCGAACTATTTAGTTCTTAATAGCCACACTCACACAAATCTAAAGTAAGTTTGTTTCTCTAAATAGTCTTAAATGGATTTTGATGTACCATGCCCAAAATGACCCATGATCTTAATCAATAGTTGCCCTATCGGGCCTAGTGTTTTATCTTCTCCTCCTATAAAGTATATAGACATGTACTAACAATATCTCCTTGCTCCTTGCTCTCCTAATGTGGAGGATGTTAATGTTCTCTATGAACTTAGTCAATAACAATGGTTCTAGCCTCGATTGCCTATGCTTCATGTTTCTACCCCAACATAGCCATCTACCTATTTCACCACATCTGCATGGCTAATCGGATCATCTTTGCCAATCATAGTCTTGCCCTCTATAATAATATTAATGTGCAGATTATTAATTTAATTAATATTAATTAGTTAATTGATAATCTTAGGATCATTACAATAATCTTGTCACCTCTTTGACCATAAGGGCACTTGTTGGAGCCCCAATGCCCAAATCCACCGAACTATACACATGAGCTCCGCCTTTGTTGAGCCTCCCTCGTCCCAAGCGGTCAAGCCTAATAGTTGGTTTGTACTATTTTAAATTGTTTTAAAGAAATTGATCCAAGATTGAAAAAAAAAATTGCCGAAAGTGTAGACTTTGACTATAACATCAACCAAAACATCACCACATGTTTGTCTAATACTTTTTTTTTCCAATGCCAGAAGTACCCTTGCTTCTGACTTTTAATATAAGGTCTATAGGCCATTTTTATTCAATTTTCTTCAACTTGAAACTTAAAGATCTCAAGAAGAGAAGAAGAAGCCATTTTTCATAAATCCCATATTTTGTCCTGTGGACTGGGTCGATCTTGATCATTTGTTTGATTGTCTACATGCATTAGTAATTTAGAACATGAGATGCGGGACATACTAGATGCATCCTACCTTGCTCACTAGGGTTAGGTACATCACAAATATTAGGCTATGTTTTCTTCGGCGCAATCTGTTATTTTTTTTCCTATCTATCCCCTTTCTAAATGAAATGAATATAATTTAAAGACACGTGCAACCTTCAACACACCATGTTCTCATTCATATCTGCATGTGTAAAATTGTAAACTATGATTTTTTTGTGATTAGCTTATCAATTATATTTTGCTTTTCATTATATTTTATGCACATAATTGTGTTAGAAAACAATTGTTTTTTTATTCCTTTTAATTATGTAAATTCTTATTTGTTTCAGGTTTGGAGTTTATCATTGGGAAGGTTGCTTAGAAGTATTACATTTCCTTCCATAATTGATGCAGTTACAATGGATCCGGGGGAGCATATATTTTATGCTGGTTGTAGAGATGGCAAGATATATATTGCCACACTTAATGCTGAGTGGAATCATACTGGAAATTATGGAAAATTTATTATAGATTCACTATCTGATAACGGGTGATTTTTGTTTTCCTCTTCTTGCCCATCCATGCACTTTTTATAGCTAGCAATGTTTCCAGTGCCTTTGATAGAATCTAGATTGTTTAATGACTAGTTAAAAATGCATTTATTTGTTAGACATGACATGGAGATTTGTGATTCTTATGATATGCGTTGGAATATATGATTCATTTTGACAGAATATAGTTTTAATATTCTTTTCTATACGCATGTACATGCACTTGCAAATGCATACGCACAGTCACAAAATTATTTGTCATTAGTTTTGAAATACAACACTTATTTTCACGGAATTATTGCATATACATGCTAGTTGACAGATGCTAGAAAGGCAGGTTTAGTTTTTTAATGTCCTAATTGCCATTTTAAAGAAATCTTTTTTTCATTTAATTAAGCTTAGTAATCATATAATTTTTTTATGCATGCAATTGTTTCACTTGATTTTATTTAATGCTTATGCATGAAAGCCTTAGATAATGTTGAACTAAATCCAAGCACACTCAATGATCTCAAATAAAATATGAATAAGCATAATTCTAACTAATAGCAATCAACAACGTCAATTAGATAAAATATTAAAGCGTATTGCTTTGTATAGGAATGGAAAGCATTATGTGTGGATAAAAAATTAATTTATCTTTTAAATAGGCTAAATTGCATGCTCTTTAGTTCTCGTCCATCTTTATTATTCATCGTTTTGATGTTATTTAATGTAATTAACTAAAAAAATGATCAATAAAATTTCATTTGAAGTCGTTGAATGTGCTCAGATTTTATTCTTTAGATTTTTAGACCTCCTGCATAGGTTTGGAATAAAGTTAAATGTTAATTACGATCATTCTAGTTAAGTTTAAAACAATATAACATTTAACTCCGTCTTAAATGTTTTCATGTGGAGGAAGAAAGTAAAATAAAATTGTAAAGACAGTCATAAGCATTTACAACAAGTAAAAATTCTAAATAAAAAAAAATATTACATGCGAGATCTTAGGCAATGGCTACATAAGAATCCAAGTTAGCATGAATTAAATGTTCTAATATTAAGGTTATAAACAAAATAACATTGCAAAAAAATCATCAAATTTTTGGAGTTAGTAAATTTTAAATTAAAAAAGTTTGGTCGAGGATGCAAGTCCATTAACGAAGGTTATAAACGAAATGACAATGCACAAACGCCTGGTCAAGAATGCAAGTTAGCATGAAAATTTCTTCAATGCAACTCCACCATATGTAAATTTCTAGCGAAGTCCATTGCTTGTATACACCTGTATTACACATTTGCAAGTCTGTTATTTGAGAAATGATATTGATTAATATGCCATTAAAATTTATGTAAACAATGTTAAATAGGAATTTTGTGGTGTTTGGAGGATTTTGATGTGCATACAACTCCGCTTGGATTTTGTACTTTTGTCATTATTTTTTTTTAATAGTTCCTTGAGTGTTCTCTTTTGGTTTTTATGAACCATTTTATTGAAATTTCATCCACTAAAATAAATGAATTATTTATTTTCTATGACAAATTTCTTCTCAATTCTTTGGTGTCCTTATCTCATTTTTATTCATTTTATATTGCCTTATTCACCTCCTTCAATTCGTTGAGTTGTTTCTCATTTCAATGTCAAGGTTTTTTGTTCTCTTGCACACACTCCCTTAGTTTATGTTATTGTAGCTATGGGATATTACTAATGCATGTAAATCCTTTCTTATAGTGATAATAGTTGTGTGAATGGTTGAATGCTTAATATAATCTTAAGTTTCTTTGTGTCAATTTTGATCATGTTAATTTTACATAAAATTGCCTTCAACTTATGCACTTTTATTTTAAAATGAATGTATTCTTTCTATTTGTATTTATGCATTTTTACACAATACACATTTTACCTTTTTTTTGTTTATTTATTTACTCGTATTCTCTTATACAGCAAGGCCATTACTTGTTTAGCATTTAGCATGGATGGTGTCACCCTTGTGTCTGGATCAGAGGATGGTATAATCCGAGTTTGGAATACTAGAAATGGACAAATGACTCGATTTTTGAAACACGCCAAAGGTACTCACATCAAGGAAAAAAATGAACTTTTTTTCTATTTAACTAAGCTTGTGATATTTTTTCTATAGATCAGTTTTGTAGGGGACCTCAACTCGACTTAATGTATAGTAGTAAAATTCAACGCTAATAGCTATTATTTTTGTGCATTAAAGAACAAAATTTTTTTTCTATGCTTCATTGCAACTATGCAGTCTTCTCCAATCTTTTATTTTTAAGTTGTTTTGTATTTTAATTCTTTTTAGTATCTTTTACTATCACGTAATTGTACTTGCTTCGGTGTTGCTAGTGAAGCTATTTGGATTTTACCTAGTACCTTGCGGCATTCGTAAGATACAAATAAGGGTGGTATTGAGTATACTTTGAATGAGTTGGCATCAACTAAAAAAATATATATTTTTAATTTATTCGGCGAGTAAAAATGATTAATTTTTTAAGTCGATTCCTATCAAATTTCATAGTTTAAAATAATATTTTTTAAATTCATATATCGGAATATTTACACATTTACACACATATTTCCATATATTGAGTTTATTCAAATTAATCTCAAATGTGCAATTATCGAACAAGTTTTGAGTTTTTAGCTTAATAACCAACTCAAGTAGAGCTGCAAATGAACCGAGCCTAGTCGAGCATGAGCTTGGTCGAGCTCGAGCTTGTTTTTCTAAACTATGTTCGAGCTCAAATTGAGTTGTAAGAACAATGTTCGAGCTTGAGCTCGTTTCTGAAAATGATGTTTGAGTTTAAGTTTGTGCTCGATTTGAACTTCATTCACTTAGGTTTATCGACCTTGTACAGCCGCTCATTTGACAAAGAAAATGAGCCTTAATTGAGCCTACTATCGAGCTAGTGCATGCGGTTTTAAGTTATAATGTTCGCAAACGCCTTTGATCTGATGCCATAGAGGAGCCATACTTTCTAATGATGCTTCAAACATACCAATTGGCCAGCTTATCCAGACGAAAATATCATAAAAATTGATTTTGGATTATGCCATGAAAAAAAAAAAAATAGGTGAAGGGAAACAAGTTTTTAAATGGGGTTAGCTCATTGTAAAGAAGGCCAAATTCTTAATGAAAGAAATATTGGCTGTTTGGTAGCAGGATTTAATCTAAGTCCTGCCAAATAGCAAAATAGAAGACTTTAAATCCTATATAACTTTGGTAAATTTAGATGGTAGATGGATTTACGGGATTTAAAACAATGAAAGCGCGCAAAGCAGGTGGGAGGAAAGTCATGTTGCCTTCAATTTACAGAATTCAAGACAATGAAAGCACACAAAGCGGGTGGGAGGAAAGGCATGTTGCCTTCACTTCTTTTCCTCGATTGTTTTAGATAGGAGTGGCCCGAAAGAGCGAAGTTTCGGAGGCGTCTTCTTCGGAGATAGGGATCCCGTCGTTGCCTTCCCAGCTAGCTTCAGTCACGACTTCTATGAGGGTTATTGGGCAGGGAAGTTGACGCCTCTACTCTAATAGTGAATGCACCGGTGAAATCACTCGACAGTAAAGCAAGCATCTTTGTGGCCGAGAATGGTTGCTTCATTGAGACCCATTCATCTTCATTCTTTTTTCTGGCCTTTCATGCTTTTTTTTGTTCTTCTTCGTAAGTAGGGCACACTGGAGACTGGAGAGAAGAATGAGTGAATGAAGGGAGTGGGAGAGTGGAAAAGGGTTTCACTTTCGGCGTTTAGGCGTTCAAAATTTAACAGAGTTTTTTTTTTGTCTTTATAGCTAAAGACATTGATCAATGTTAGCCTTTGATGGACTGCTAAGATTTAATAGTAATTTAGGGTATTTATTAGAAACCATTTAAAAAATTTAGAAGAGGAAATTCGTTCTTAAAGTGATATTTATTTTGTTGTATTTTTTAGTTTAAATATGATTAATTATTTTATAAACATATAAACATTAATTTTAATTGTAATATTAAAATCAGTCTTAATTCCAACTTTAATCGAGCGGTTTCATAAACATTAATTGGATCTGTTCACCAAGCCTCTTAACGAGTTTGTTCAAGTATTTAATGATAGTGTTCGCGAATACAAATGAAACAATCATAGACTTGTTTAAACTTGTTTATTTAATTATGGAGTATTTATAAAAGTGTTCAAGCATGCTCGATTAGATAAACAAATGAATATTAATGATCTCTTCTCGTTTCGTGCAATGAGTAGCTCGTTGAACACTCAGTTTGTTTGCAACACAAAATCCAAGTTATGACTACAGTGCACCACCTCTTTTTTGTTTTTTTTATATAGTGAAAAATATGCAAGGAATGCTACACTGGTGCCCAGGTATAATATCAAATAAGTAACGGTTCTCACATTACAGATGAATGCGAGTAAAGAAGTTTGTCCATGAAACTAATATTAGGATAAAATCTTAGAATATATGTACACTGGTAAATTAATGAAATTAGTTGATATTATGGTTCATAAGAAGATAAATATCTTATGTATCTAAGAAACTAAATGGGTAGTTTAGGTTTTAAACTTTGGTATTCAGATAAGAGTCGCACTAGAAATGGTGGTGTAATTATAGATAAGAGTTTGAAAGATAATGCTTCCTAAAATTAATAGAATTATAGATAGAATTATAACTCTTAAGATTGTTATTGATACTGAGATTTTTAATGTTATAAGTGCTTGTGCTCCTCAAGTAGGTTTAGATATAGGTTCTAAAGAAAAATTCTGGAATGACGTTGAAGAATTAATACAAATGATATTTTTTAAAGAAAAAAAAATTTATTGGAGGAGATTTAAATAGACATGTTGGTAGAGTGGTAGAAGATATTAGAAATATTCATGGTGGCTATGATTATGGAGTGATTAATTAAGAAGATAGAACCATATTAGATTTTTTTTAGCATGTGATTTTGTTATTGGAAATATTTTATTTTAAAAAAAGGATGGGCATATTATTACGTATAAAAATGGATCTAATAAAACACATTGTTTATTTCTTATGAGAAAAAGAGATCGGTGACGATGTAAATTGTAAGCCCATTTCAAGTGAAAATTTAGATACTCAACATCGATTATTAGTTCTGGAATTGAAGATGAAGAGTTTTAAGATAAATAATACTAGGAAACATTGTCATAGAATTAGATGAGGTCACTTAACATAGACAAATAAAATTATTTTTGAGTAAAATTCAAGATTTCAAGATTTCGGATGTTCATAAAGAAGCAAATTTTAACAAATGGTAAAAGATATAGTTGGAGAATCAAAAGGAAAAATTTGTTATAAATAAAAACAGGTGGTTCTGGAATAATAATATACCAGAAAAGATAAAATATATGAAGTTGTGTTATAAAAATTGGTTTAAATGTAGAAGCTTAAAAAACTGGAAAAAAAATATAAGGTGGACTGTAGGAAGTCTAAGAGAACTATTTCTGACTCTAAAAATTATGCTTCTACGAATCTTTATGTTACATTAGATATGTATAAACTAGCCAAATGAAGAGAAAAAAAGTAAATATTTAATTCAAGTAAAGTGTATTAAATATAAAAAAAGATATTCAACATAGGTGTATGAGCTATTTTAATAAAATTTTTCAATGAAGTTTCTGAAAATAAGATCGAACTTAGTTATCTTAACATTGTTACCAATAATAAAATATTTTATTTTTACTATCACATTAGTAAAAAAGAAGTTGAAGGGGCTTTAAAGAAAACTAAAAGCAGAAAATCAGTAGGAATTGTTTAATGCATTTAACAGAATATATTTGTACAATTCTATTAGCTTCTTTAAATATTAAACATATTTGAGCTTTTAAAGTTTCAGTTAACAATATTTGGAATTGATTTTGCCTACAAAAGTTTCATTGGAAAAGCATGGGTGATTTGAGACTCCTTATATTTTTCATTCTAGAACCCGATCTCAATTATAGTTTTTCCCTATGTTCTTGGACCAGATTTTACCAAATTATATAAAAAAAAAAATATGACCACTTCTCTGTTGAATTGGTTAGTCTTATTGGTGCAAATCAACTATCAGGGTTTTGATCATGTTCTACTAGTTTTATTTTTATATTTTCTATTATGTTTTGAATGTAACATCATTTGATTTTGGTGCCTATAAGTACGAGATATATTTTCTAATGTTTTAAGTATTTATACAGGTTTAAGTCTTAAATTTTTTGCATTTAGCTCTCAAATTCTTTTGGACAGTTGTGTCTAACTCATGCTTTTTCCAGCCAAGTGATTTGGAAATTTTTGCTCAATTTTATTAATGTCTTTGCTTTTTCACTCTAGTTTTGATTGATAGTTATTGTGGTAGAGATTGAATCTTGATTCCTGTTTGCTTTACTTCGTGTAAAATGTGTTTTGCCTCTAAATTTTGTCTTATTGTGGTTGACTCATGTCGCCCTATGCTGGAATACAACTGGAGGGTATTCTTCTTTGGCTGGGTTTACTATTTTTCTGGTGTAATTTTGTTTGACCTTCTGTTTCCTTTTTTTTTTAGAATAGATTATTAGATCATGGATTGGATGCTTCATATTCTGTGGGAAATCTGAGATTGCTAAATTGGAACTTTTAGTTGTAGGCCGTATCTTTAAGAGTTGAGATGAATTACTAATTTGAGCCCCTTTGTTTAATAAATAGGACCACTACGTCATGTATTTTATAGTGAATTATTAACATTTTTATTCTCTCTCAAATGTAAGTATGTGTTGTTAGATGTGGATTTTTTGAGTGATTGCAAGTCTTACTGGTAACTTCATGTGAATTCTTCTCCATGTACAAGCGTGAGGCTTGGATTTTTAATTGCTTGTATTTATTCCATTTCATTTAGACGGTTTTTTTATTATTTTTGTGCATTTACATAGCAATTTCTCTTTTTGGTGCTACTAATCTCTATTGTTGTGGAAATTTATATTTATTCTCAAATTTCTTGCAAAAAATTAAAATTTTGCAAATTTTAAATCATTCTTTTAACTGAATTAATTGTTTTTCTTTTGGTTTTGCTAAATTTTACCTTTAAGTAGTTGGGAAGTTTTGAATTTTGATCTTTTGCATGTTTTCTTTGTTCATTTTATTCTAGGTTGACATCAATGAACCCCTAGATCCAAGGCACTTTGTATTAAATTGCCAGTGCAGATTATGATTGCATTATTATGCCAATTATAAGTAGAACATTAATTAAATAAATAAAAATGAATTCATGATTTAATTTCATAGAATTGGATAAGTTATGGCTTTCAACGAGCATGTTATTGCTATTATGGGGTTCGAAATCATATTCCTACATTCCATCAGAGTATCTCAAGGATTTTTCTTAAATAAATCAAGAAATTTAAATGCATTTTTGAATATTAGAATCTACTTGATTTGAAAAACTAGCCATGCTTAATCAAAACTAGTGGGGCATCTATGTTATTTTAGCAAAATGTAACAATTAAAACTAAACCTAGATTGGCAAACTTAATAAATAGATTTAAGAAAAGATGTCTAATTTCTCATGCTCAAGCCATAGCATTCGACCATGCATATGCTAGCGCTCTGCGTGTTCAGGTTGTCTGATTGTCCTAGTTAGTGCCTTAGTCGTGTGATTACCTTTCCCTAGCCACACGACAATGCAATCGCATTAGTGGAGTGAAGTCACCTAGGTGAACATGTGGGAGATGTGAACGATTCCTACATGTTTTGTCAATTCAATTGCCTGTGATAACTTTGATGAGCAATGTCATTTTTTAAGTTCTTCTCTGCGTGCATATTTTTATAGTTGTCTTGCACATGATATGCCATTTTAGGGTTTCTTTAGTGAACCAATTCCATGGGTTCTCGACACTGAAGCTCTCTTATGGTGTTGGTGTCTTGTTTGCTGTCAGTCTCCATGCTTCCTATGGCATCCCCATCGCTCTGCCTTTTTTAAATCCCTTAGTTCTGATGGACTTTTGCACCTTCTCCCATGTTTACAACCATGTTCGTACTTGTCTTTTGCTTTCTATTATGGTTTCTTTTGCATTCCTAATCCCTTAAAACTGCTTAATATCACATCCTATATTGACTTCTCAAAGGGCCTTGCTTGAATTCTCATATGGGGTCACCATTGCCTCCCCTAATGGATCTTTCCATGACTAATGTTTAATCTCCTTTCCGCGACTTCTTCTGTACTGTTTCAATTATTCCATCTTATTCTCTTTGGCTTCCATTTTGAGAAATCGTTACATGTAAATGCTACAACAACTCAATTTTTAAGGCCTTTTGTGTTTTGTATTGGTGGAACGGAATGTTATAAACTTTTTTATAAGGAGATGTGGGTTGGATCTTAATTGTCCAAATATTGGCAGAAAGTAGAATTTGAAAATATTTTTTCATGCTGCTCTTCTAGCCATATATTTGGGCATACATATATATGAATGTTTTAAGGCACTTCTTGAGCGGAGGGTTTTGAATTTTGATTTGTAGATCCTTTCATCTGTTGTTTAGATTGATCTTCTACTTGTTTGGTGGAAGACCTTTCCTTGTTTCCTCAGATATGCTACCAATACCTAGAGCCAATATTAGTTCCTGTGAGAATATTCTGTAAGTTTTTGAAACGCCACAACATCCAAATTGTAAGCAAAATGATGAAAATTTGGTATACTATATTTTTTATTTTGATTGGAGCATTGAGAGTGTTGACTCCCCATAAGATTAAAAAAAATTATGTTCTTTATACCAGACGGGGTAGGAATCAGCAAAAGATTTATCGCTACTCTTCATTGTTCATTGGGCTTCAAGCTAGGTGATTTAAGTGAATGTTTTGTATCTTATACTACCGGTTGCATTTCTTTTTCTACTATGGTATATCTTGTTAATTGCATTTGTTATATTCATTTCTTTATCTAGTTAATATACATTGTTTAAAATATTATCTATTGTTTGGTGATGATATTGATTACTTATAATTAATTTAAGAATTGTAAAGAAGATGAATGTGTTATGTATAAATATTATGATAGTTTATGGGTCTTGTAACTAAAAAAAATATTTTCTGAGGTTATTTTGTTTTCATCATCCAATTCATTAAAGCTTTTATACATGTATGAATATTATGAATGAACTAAGCCGTGGTTCAACAAAAACACTATAACTTTATTTAGATATTTGAATCTAGATATATTTGGAATTATGTATAATTCTATAAGGGTTAAAACATTTTTAATTGAAGTTTTTATAAAAGGAATCAATATATCTCTTTTAAACTCTGCCAAAATCCCGCCCAGTCATTCTATTCTTTTGCGTATGAATTAAAAGAAAAATTTATTAATGTTGTTTCCTTTTGCCTCTAGAATTTGAATGTGCATTTGGGCGAGAGAATCCAATTTTGAAATTGAGTTTTAGTCTACATTTAAATTTTTATTCGAAATTGAACTTAGATTTGGTGGTTAATGAAAACTTGAAAATACTTTGATTGTAAATTTGAGATTTTACTTCAAAATGTGAACTTAAACTTTCAGTTTATTTTGGATATATTTATTAAATGAAGTTGAGTTTCTAAAAGACATTACATCTACTCCTGTAATCAATGAATTGATTGAACACACTTATTTAAAAGAACCCAAATTAATTTAGTTTTTGTTTCTTTGTTTCTAGTTTCTTGATTTCCAAACTCACATAGATATTATGCAGGAAATTAAACTGCATTAATATTTTTCCTATTTTGCTAATAATTACAATGATATTCACATGATTTGCATGGTGTGCATCACATAATGACATTCACAACGAATTAATTGTTCAATATGACAATGACATCATAAGTGTCTTGTTCATGTGAATAGACAATTTGTGGAATTCAAACCAGATGATTAAGTGGTGGTACACCTAAAGTTTGAAATGCATTTTATAGAGACATTTGAGAAATTAATTGAAAAAAGGTCAAGATTATATAAAATCATAGAATGAATTTGGATAAATGCTTATAAATTAGAAATTTTGTATTATTTTTATAAAATTGCTAAATCCTTGGATTTTTATTTCCTTAGATCCCTTGCGAAATAATGTCGAAGACATCATAGTTTTATATCTCCTGTTTTGCATTTTGAAGCCACCACTGGCGATGGGCAACAAAAGTATCTTATACTTCGAGTGACGTACTTTGTTGGAGATGAATTTTTTCAAGCTAGGCAGATTTATGTAAATCAACAATTTGACTTTTAACATTGTTTTTGTCATATTTTTCTTTTTTCCACTTTGTTTTTAATGTAACGTGCCTATGATTTTAATGCCTACGCATTCTTTGGTGTTTTTGAGTGCCTTATTTGGCTTGTTTACTGTAATGAATTTTTTATATTTCAGTTCTCAGTTTCTCTCAATTAATCGTTGACCATCTGATGACCTTTTTAGGAGAGATGTTTTAGATTTTACTTATTTTAAGAAAGATAGAGGGAGACCTAACAAGAGTTGGGCTTGTATAAAAGATATTAGATATAAATGAAAATGACACTCAACAGGACGCAATGGAAAAGAAGGATTCATGCAGCCGAACCTACTTAGTGGGATGAGGCTTGTTGTAGTTGTTGTGGCTCTAAGTTTCTCTCGATCATGTTTGTCCAGCTTCACCACTTTATGGATTTGGAAATTGCTGCTACATTTTTGTAAGTTTCTGAATTAGCAATGCAGCTTTGATCAACACTTGGGTACTCTTGGATGTATTGATTATAGTTGGCTTTGCCTCGTGCAATCCTTGTCGCTTTTGGTATTATCTTAGGAAGATTTACATAAATGCCATTCCATTCTTATATATTTACATATCTAACACCTAAATTTCAATTTTAACATACATACCTTAGCTATGCATGAAAAGGTGTATTTCACTTTTTAAAAGTAAAAAATGGTGGTATTTTTGATATGATATGAAAGAATTGGGTGTTATAAATGTAAAAAAAATAAAATTTAGATGTTAGATATGTAAATTCATATGAATTAGGTGGTATGTATGTAAATGCATCTTTATCTTACCGGGCCTAATTCATATTTCCTGGCGGTTTATCCCTTTGTTAGACTGTAGATGGCATCTTTTCTTTTTTGGCCTTAATGCTGTAGTTTTTTTCGGTTGTCTTTTTACTTTTTCTATTAAATTGACTGCTGTGTTTAATCATTGATTGAATGCTTTCTGTTTTATGGGAAATCTGTGATTGATAAATTCAAACTTGGAGTTTTAGGCTGGACTAGCTTACATGCATTTTATAATGAACTAGTGAATTCAATTTCTTTTTTCTCTAAAACTTCAGTTGCTTTGTTGGATGTTGATTTTTCAAGTATTGCAATCCTTGATTAAAACTTATGAGGGATGCTTCTCCTTGTATCGATGTTGCAAGTTTCAACTATAATTTTTGGGGGATTCTTCACCACGTACCTATGTGATTCATGGATATTTAATTTGATAACTTCTGTTCTTGTTTCTTTTCATCTCTATTATTCTTTTTTTTATTGGTTTGTGTGCATGAATGAGAGTTGATCTTGTTTGTATATGATTCAATTTATGCACGCATGAAAGAGATTTGGTCACATTCCTTACATACTTGGCCGTTACATACTTAGCCTTAAATCTTTCGGGCACATTGACTCGTGAACTCTTAGAAAATCATTAGGAGTGATTTAAATGTGTTTTTTTTTGTTTTGCATTATAATAGATTAGTAGTTGCGTAAGATTGATGCTGGAAAACTACAAATTTTTTTCTTTTGATTGTTTTTTTGTTTATCTCATCCGACATTTGGATTAATGAATCCCTATACAACAAACAGTCGACATTTTTACCTTTTGTATTTGGTTTGTTTGTCTCACCTTTGTATAAAAAATGCCCCATCTTTCATTATTTTCCAGCTACATCCAATCTTCGTTACTTGGTTTTTCTTTGTTACTGATTGCATATATCTATAGCCTACATTTGCTCCCTAAATTTATATTGCTGTTAACTTAATGATGCACATGACTGAGCTCTGTAAGTTGTTTTTTTTTTTTGTTGGATTTTAGCTGCATTTAGAGTTGCTTTAAATATCAACTCGCTACTTAAAAAGGCTATTTTTGATTTTTTATTGATTGCACAACATATCGAAAGATATCTAGTTGCTACATACAAAAGTTAGTTTGATTGGTTATCTTTTTTAAGTATCTAGCAGATTCAAATGTGAAAGTTTGGAGTTTATAAAGTCAGTCTATTTTCTAGAATATTTTGTATTAATGTGGTTTTATATTCAGGTTTTGAATATTCATTTGATTTTCATAATATTCATGCATTGAGCTAATTGGTGGCTTCTCTTATGTTATTAAGTGATTTATTTTTGCCTCCCATCTATATTATATCATTATTATCGCCATTCATTTTATTATATTTCATAGCAATACTTGCCAAGATAATGACTCGACATATTCATTTTTTGTAGTAATTGCACTTATCCTTGCGGTAAATATTTGTATGATAAGCTCGTTAACCATGAAAAATATCATGTCTTGCAGATGTATGGCTTGAATATTTATTTCGTTGTCATTGTTCTTAGATTGTATTATTTTTGTTACTTTTGTTGTATTTCATTTTCATGAATTTCTAACACAATCTTTAGCTAGTAACTGCTTTCATTTGTCCTTGTATGGAACTTTTAGTACAAGCCAATTAATCATATGTATGATTTACTGTTGTTCTTTGCACTGCAGCCCCTATCAGTAACATTCTTATTATCAGGCAACCAACTATAATTTCTCAAGTGTCCTTATCCAGAAAGCAAGAGAAATTGCTAATGGCACAGCCTTTGGATAAATATATAGACTCCAGAGAAGATGAAGTTGAGAGCAAAGTGGTTAAAATATTTCAACATAATTCTAATGACTCAGATAAGAGCAGTTACTGTGCTGCCCATGTCATGAGCAGTCAAATTAAAGAGCTTCAGGTCTCATTCTCCTCTCTTTTTATTTCTAAACATCTTTGTTATTATCGGATTCATATGATTTTCCTCAAATTGTTTTTTTTTTAAACTTTAGTCTTGGTCCACCTTCAATAGCATTTTTCTGAAACTGACTATATCTTAATCAGTTTTAATTCACATTAGTTCTTTTTTTTTGTTATTGTACTGCAATATCTATTATGACTTTACAGCACATCGGATTAATGTTTCATCATACAGAATTTGATCTTCGGAATTTGTTGGGCATGCTTTTCTGTTCTTCTTTGATTTGTATTTTATAAAATTTATTTAATATCTATACTGCAATATCTATTATGTATTTTACTTTGACTGTATTTGTTTTTTTTTTAATTTTATTGGTTCTTTTTTGGTTGTCAGCAAAATGCTTCTTCTGGAGCTGCACAAATGGAGTTGGAAAGGTTGAGAGGACAATGTCAGAGATCAGTGCAAATGGCCCAGCAGTGGAAAAACTTATATAAAGCCCTTCAGACTACCGTTGCTAAGGAGCTTCTTAGTGGAGTTGACGCTGGTAGCAGCTAATGCAACTTAGCCTAATTATTTTTCCTTCAAAAAATTTTGCTTTGGGCTTCTTGAAATAGTTCTTTATTGCTGTTGTGGTAGAAAAATAGGGAAACAGAAGGCAGTTTGTTTTGATGGCGTTTATGTTAGAAATTTTATTGACAGAATTTGACTTGAGAAAATAATTTTAAATAGCAAAAGAAGAAACTCATAAATTCCTTTAAAGGAAGCCTGTGGTTTAAATATTTGCTTCCTGATGATTTATTGAATTTATTTATTTTTTTTGAAAGNGAAGAAGAAACTCATAAATTTCTTTAAAGGAAGCCTGTGGTTTAAATATTTGGTTCCTGATGATTTATTGAATTTATTTATTTATTTTGAAAGGTTGAATGCAAAAATACAAATATGGTATTAGGAAGGATTCGATCTCGAGATCTTCACAAATATTTTTTTGGGAATTTTCTTAGTTATAAGTTAGCTTGCGTTCACACTGATTATTCGATATCGGATTGTACTTGATCATTTACCAAAGTACAAGTTTATAAGGAAGCAAGTTCTATTTTTAGCTTATATTTAATATTATATACTGATCTGATTTCTTCGANTGAAAGGTTGAATGCAAAAATACAAATCTGGTATTAGGGAAGGATTCGATCTCGAGATCTTCACAAATATTTTTTTGGGATTTTTCTTAGTTATAAGTTAGCTTGCGCTCACACTGATATTCGATATGGGATGGTACTTGGCCATTTACCAACTTACAAGTTTATAAGGAAGCAAGTTCTATTTTTAGCTTATATTTAATATTATATACTGATCTGATTTCTTCAGCTTGCTCTGCATGCGCGCGCGCGTGTGGGTGCAGGCGGGCGTGCATGTGTTAAGTGTAAGATCTTAATTCTATTATATGCTGATAAGATTTCTTCGACTTGACGCACACGCGTCTGATTTCTTCGACTTGCGCGCGCTCGCGTCTGATTTCTTCGACTTGCTTTGTGTGGGTGGGTGGGCGCGTGCTTGCTTGCGTCAGGAGTAAGATCTTAATTCTATTATATGCTGATCTGATTTCTTCGACTTGGACCGCATTTGTTTGAGCCCAGTTGGATCAGATGCCAGTTTAGATTCATAGGGTATAGAGTGGGGTCCGAGTTCATTTAGTTTGGTTTAGCTTTTGTCTATTGAATGTATATCAAGCCAGATATGCTCAATTTGGGTTTGTGATTTCTTAAGTGTAGGCTATATCAGGATATTAATTAAAAAAATATCTTAAAGAATCGTTTAGTAAAATTTGTTTTTTAGTTTTCATACAACCAAAGTTTCTTACAATTGATGATCATACTTTGAGGTTAAATTCCATTAGGGGTTCGTCTTCATCAATAATTTGGTGATATATTGTGGGAATAAGTTAAGATTGCTGGTTCATTTGAAGTAACTAAACCCATTTAAAATTTTGTCATAGACTCACCATTCAGATGATTTAGATTTGAGTGATAGATTTGCTCCATTCTGAAGGGAAAATTTAAGTGACGAGACATCTTTTTTGTAGTGAGGATACAACAAGGATGTCAAAAGGAAGTTTATTTTTGAATATCTGAATTGTAGTGAATTTAAGAAGAAACTTGTTTAAAAGAGAACTCTGTGAAAACATGAATATAATGTAAGAAGATCCCAAAGCTTATTCATTAACTATGGTTTAAATGAGAAGTTAAAGGATTCAGTATTTGAAAGATTTTGGGTGGACCTATTTCGTGATTTGGTGGATGGAAAGTCTAATGAGAAAGAAATGAGTGATTTGAGTTTGTGAGAGGTATCAACATAGCACTGATTAAAAATAATATAAGCTAATATTAGATAGGGAAAGAGGAATCATCCCGAGTAGAGTCGTCAGAAAAACTTTTAGGTGGAATACTTTTTCTCTTATATTCTTATTATTATGATATTGATATATCTATCACAGATTTTAAAAGATTTCTCTCAATAATTGTATATTTCATGTGGAGATTAATATACTACCTTGAGAGGTCGAAATATTACCTTAAAATAATCTAATCATTCAAATAATGAAATTTTTTAAAATTTATGAGTTTTTGTAACCAAAAATTTTATTTCCTGTCTTACAAGTGTAAGACAATTTATTTTTTTGGGGTCTGCTATCCATATAAGGATTAGTTCTCATAGTTAATTATATCTTAGAAGTTGTGGGCTCTCAAGAATGCTCTTGATTAAACTGTTGACTAATATTATGTCGGACTACAAGATTGATATTCTAGGACATCAAATGAATACGAAATTTGAAAATATTTGTTCTTCAAATTCAAAGGTTGAGACTTATAGTCCAATGACGATATATCATGCAAAGACTCGTGAAAAGAGTTAGCAAACTCTATTAAGGTGTATCTTGGGGATTAAAATTGTAAAATTATTTAGAGAATTATGTTTTGATCTGGAAGATTAGATTTGATTTGAAAAGCTTGATTTGAATTGATTGAGTTTGGGTTGAGTTGATGGATTTGAGATGAGAAGGTTTGGATAAATTTTGATTTGACCTGATTTGGGTTTGACTTGAGCTGAAAAGGGTATGATTTTAGTGATAAAGGCTTGATTTGATTTATGAGGGTTTTACTGAAGTTGTTTGATCTGAGTTATAAGGAAGTTTAATCTAATTTTTATGTATAACGCTCCCGGTGAAGATACCCATGATTTTCCATGACTTTGGATTCATCAGTATTCTTAGACTATTAACCAACCAGATAGTTTAGAGGTCTCCATTTAATGTCATAGCGATGGAGAGCGTTGACTTTCTTACTATTAAGTGGTTTGAGGTGTCTTTGTAAGTAATCATGTGTTACATCATCTCAGCGCACCTATGTAGTCTAAGAGGGTTGCATGATGTTTGTTTTATAGGTCATAATCCTTAGCACTAACTACGAGTATCTAAGAATGCAACTTAGGCTTTTAGTCTGGATTATTCTAAAGGATGGGCAATTCTATGTTTTGTTTCTAAGTTGGCTATCTTAAGGTTCATAGTAAATGGTGGTGGTTTTCATTAGTTAGGATGGTGAATTTTATCTTTATTTTTGGTTTGATATTTCATTCATGTTGTAGTTCAACTCTTAATTTGTTGGCAGAAACAAAAATTGAGATGAACAAAACGCTATACAACACCAATGATATATGTCAGTATATATGCGGACTAAATAGTATATGAACTAAGTCGGTGTTTCAATCCCATGAGGAACGAGCAAAGCCTTAAAGTTAGAAAAATTTCTCATATATTGGTTTAAGAGGTCATCCTAAAATTTTGAAATTTGATGATTTTAAAGTTTATAATCCTAATTTTTGTAAAAAGTAAATCCTATAACTAATTTTGTGGTTGAATAAGTGAAAGAAAGCCTCATCTGATTTGTTCCTATGCAAATTAGATCTATCTAAATGATTCTAATGAAATTGACAACCAGGAACACGATTTCCCTTAGCCCCACCCTGTAGTCATATGAAAATTAGGGTTTTATATTACAGTTAGCCCTCTAACAATGAAAAAAATCCTTGTGCTTGCAAATTTCTCTACACGATTACACAATCCAAATAAGAATAGTCCTATTCTCTTAGAGTCATGTAGGTTAATCTAATTTTTATACTGGCCTACTCCGTAGTACTAGATTAAAACCCATTTTTGACTTTTTAACCAATCAATTTAAGAGTAAATTAAACTCAAAAGGTTAAATTATCAAATTGCAATCACGCCAACATGTAATCACTTAACAAGGATTTCACCAACTTGCATCAAATCCAATTATAAGAGGAGAAAAGTTTAGGTCCTATTCGTTTTGAATGAAAACAACTTAAATTTTATCGCAAAATTTAAATTAACAAAATTATAACAATCTTATCGAGATTCTTTATCAAATTATACGAAGGCACAAAACAACCTCTAAATTGACACCCAATTTGAGTATGAGAACTCTTGCAATCTCTCACACTCAAGATTCCTCCAACGAAGCCTGTTGTTGACTGCAAGTGTTCTTCCATGACTCTCTCTAGCCTTTTCTTTCTTCCTGTTGGTGTCACTCCAAGGGCCGAGCGTTGAAATGCTGCTGAGCAACGAAGCCCTGATCCATTCAAAATTGTCCCTTTTGTATCCATAGATTGCCGCTATTATAAGTAATTTCCATAACTACTTAAGTTTGTTCAATTAGTACTGAAGTTCTTATCTACAACATTGAAATCTTGCTCTCTATGTCTCAATCACTTATGGATCCCATTGTCAGCGCCTTGGCACCAGAAGAAGTAGTTCCACAATTTTGGAGTGCGAATCTTGACTCCCTATAGATGACATCTAAACTTTAGGTGTGGTGCGTAGGCACCTGGTTATGGGCGCCCATGTGCCTGGTTCTCAGTTAGGAGCATGAAGAGAGGCATGGTCACATCATTTTTGGCGGTGTGTGTATGCCTGATCTGAGGCACCAAACACAACTTAGTTCTTTTTATGACATGTAACCTGCAATTAACATAAAAGACACATAGAAAAACATAATTTGGGTACAATAGTGGAAATAATACAAAGAAATATATTTATATATATCACAAATTTCACTCATATAAAAATTTTCAAACTTACACATTACTTGCCCCGAAGTAATTTCAAAATCCAAATTCATATTATTCTTTAAGTATAGTGGTGGCTCGGAGTTAAGGATTCAGTGTTCCCTAATAATATAGTAAATGAATAAATCAAAGTGAACTTGTTTTTCCTTGAGAATGAACTATCGTAGCAACCCCTAATATCCTAATATAACAAATATTAATCTCCTATTTATATAATCATTCTAAATTACTTATGTAAAGCTTGTTTTACATAAATTAATATTTAATCCTAAAAGTCAGTTATCTATTCGATTAACCAATCTTAATTCCTTTATTTCTCTTGGAATACAAAATTTCTATTCTAAGTTAGGACAATTATTGATCCTTTGAATTTCAAAAATAAAATTGGCATTAATTTTTAATTTAACTTTCCCTCAAGCTTCTCCTCTAAGGTTCATGAAAGTTTTCTTTTTTATTAGAAACTTTTTCTACAAATTTTCCTTCCTCGTTTCTTCTTTTTTTCTTTTTTATTTCCTTTTTTTAGGGACTACTTTATCTGGTTTGGTCTTTGAATGATTTTAAATACAACCCTCTTCTTAAGTCAAATTTTTAATTCTAGACTAACTTAACTTACAAATTTGTAGTTCAAAAGATGGTAACTAAGAATTTAATCTTTTAAACTATATAGTTACTAAAGTTGTAGTATTGAAATATTAATTTTATATTTAGTCAATATTCAACCGAGTGTTTAGGAATGGTTATGAAGATAGGTAATTACCATCATTATGGACTAGTGATTAGTGAATTACTATTATTTTCTAAATTTTTCAAGANGTTTCATCACAAGATAACACTTGAGCTGCCTCCCATGTAGCACGTTGTATTATGTCCTCAACTAAACAAGGTCAAATCAAGTCTTAGATTTTTCACCAAGATCAAGTATCTAGTTTAACAATCCTCAATCTCTCACATAATATTTAAATTGTCGTGAAGATTCTCTGGTCAAATTCTGTTGTGATCAAATATTTTTCTCTTTTTGAAGTTTTAAACATTTCTTTTTTGGCCTCTCAATTAAAATCTCTTATAAACTTTATATTTCCAATCTTAAATTTTGGTCAGGAATACAATTAGGGGTGGTATAGGGTCATGACTTTAAAAGTTCACTTCCTCATTTTGTGCTCTAATTGTTAGCTCCCCTTTTTGTAAGTTATTACTAGCCCTACTAGTTGTAAGAAAAGTTCTACCAAAACTAATGAGAATCTCAACATTTTCCTCTATGTTTAAAATAATTAAATCAACAAGGAAGAAAAATTCTTCTACTTTCATTAAATCATTTTCAATAACCCCCCTTAGAAAAGTTAGATAGCAGTCAACCAATTGTAGTGTCACCCTTGTAGATTGAAGCTCTCATAGTCCTAGTATTTCAAACACCAAAAAATGCGTTAGGTTTATCCTAGCTCCTAAGTCACATAACGTCATTCCCATAAATCGGTCTCCAATAGTGCAATAAATGATAAAACTCCCANATTCAAATTATAACAGCAAACTCCTAAATTGTGTGAGACGTAAGTGGTTCTAGAGATTCTGGCAAGTAAAGCGTACATAAATACACCAAAAAGTAAAAGAAATATTTTCAGTTACATTCTAATAAGTACTTAGTTTAACATTCTCAGTCTTATCAATCACAAACATGCATAAAGAAAATAAAGTAAAACATGCAGTTTCACCACAAGATAACACTTGAGCTGTCTCCCATGTAGCACGTTGTATTATGTCCTCAACTAAACAAGGTCAAATCAAGTCTTAGGATTTCACCAAGATCAAATATCTAGTTTAACAATCCTCAATCTCTCACATAATATTTAAATTGACTAGAAGATTCTCTGGTCGCATTCTGTTGTGATCACATATTTTTCTCCTTTTGAAGTTTTAAATATTTCTTTTTTGGCCTCTCAATTAAAATCTCTTATAAATATTTCCAATCTTAAATATTGGTCAGGAATACAATTAGGGGTGGTATAAGGTCATGAATTTAAAAGTTCACTTCCTCATTTTGTGCTCTAATTGTTAGCTCCCCTTTTTGTAAGTTAGTACCGACCCTACTAGTTGTAAGAAAAGTTCTACCAAAACTAATGAAAATCTCAACATTTTCCTCAATATTTAAAATAATTAAATCAACAAGGAAGAAAAATTCATCTAGTTTCACTAAAACATTTTCAATAACCCTCCTTAGAAAAGTTAGAGAGCGGTCAGCCAATTGTAGTGTCACCATTGTAGATTGAAGCTCTCATAGTCCTAGTATTTCAAACACCAAAAAATGCATTAGGTTTATCCTAGCTCCTAAGTCACCTAACGTCATTCCCATAAATCGGTCTCCAATAGTGCAATAAATGATAAAACTCCCAGATCATTTAAATTTTTTGGAGTTTTGTTTGACTTATAACACCATAGTTAATGTCATAATTTCAAAATTTAAAAATTTATTTTTTTGTTCAAACACTCCTTTAACAAGGCATTTGTTCAAGTGCTTCAACAAATAGAATTTAAATAATGAGCTTCTTGAACATTTCAAAAAACTTAGAGAATTGATAGTTCATTTTCTATTTAATCAATCTTTGAGGAAAAGATGATGGGGGTCTTTTTTGTTGAATCGTAGATAGTGAAGGTATTTTTCTTAAGTTTGAGGTGAGACTTTATATAAATCTATTAGGCTCAAACTTGAGCTCTTTTATTCCAGGCTCCTCAAGCACCTTCCCACTCATAAGTCTTATGGTATTTTGGTGCTTTATATTCTAGTCCTTAGGATTTACCTTTGTATTTTTATGTTACATCCCTTAAGGTCTCCTGCTAAACAAGTTAGCTATTTTTGAAATTTGTGTTTCATTATTCTTTATAGTTATAACTTGACTTTGAATCTGATTCCTCATGTTCAACATTACTTTTTCCAATGATAATTTCTTCTCCTTAAAATGGGGATTAGAAGTGAATTTGGTTGGGTGTGCAAGACTTGGGTTGCTACTACCCTGACCATTTCAATTTCATACAGAGTTTGGTTAGTTATTACTTCATTGTTGATTTCCTAATCCTTGGTTATTTTTATTCCAATTATAATTTGGGTGGTTTTTCCAACTTAGGTTGTTGGTGTTAGAATACGGGTTATTGAGTCTATCTCTTATGACATTCAAGGTTTTGAATGAGTTAGTACAAGAACCTCCTACTGGTTTGTAGACTATTTCCTTACTATGTAGTGATCCTTGCATGTGATTAAGGCATATGTTATCTAATTTTCTAGAAATAGTAGCCACTTGTGAGGTAAGGATGACTAAGACATCCGTGTTATGGAAACTAGCTACCTTCTTAGAGTTTACTCTCTCCAAAGGCCATAAAAAATTGTTCTTAGCCATCTCCTCGATCAATGAATAAGCTTCCACAAATGTTTTCGACCTAAGAGACCCACAACTACAACATCTATTATCGATCTAAATGAACCCACCAAACCATTGTAGAAAAAATTGAATTATAAGCCAATCTGGTAAGATGTGGTAGAGATATTACGTGAACATCTCTTTAAACCTATCCCTAACCTCATAAATGGATTCACCATCTAGCTGAGTGAAAATGTGAATCATTCCTAAGTTTCACAGTTTTTGAAGGTGGGAAATATTTTGCTAGAAATTTTTTAGCAAGATTAGTCTAAGTAGTTATAGATCATGGGGCTAAATTATTCAACAAAATCTCAACTCTATGCGTAAGAGAGAATGTAAACAACTTAATTCTAATAGTGTCTTCTAAGTCATTATTATATCTAAAGGTTGCATATAAGTCTATGAAACTAGATATATGGAGATTAGGGTATCTTCTACAGGTGAGCCTCCAAATTACTTATTTTGAATGATATGAATGATAGTAGGTTTGACTTCAATTATCTTGGCCTAAATAGTAGAGTTATTGACACTTCTATAGATTTAACCAACCATGGGATTCAATAATTCCTTTGGTGATCTATGAGGGTTTTCCATCTCTTCTAAAATCTTTAGGGTTTTAAGCCTTTTTGATTTTTTTTTTTTACGATTCTTTCTAGTTCAGAGTGTTAGGGTGAAAGTTTAGCTAATTTAGTACTACACATAGAAGGTTATAACTAGCAAGTTAGAGTCCCTCAAGTAGCAGGAAATACAATACACAAAAAATAATCATAGAAAATGATGTAAAATAGGAGAATATACAAAAGGTTAAAACATGAATAAAAGAAAAAAAATATTTTTTGATTTTCTAAAATAAAATATTAAATAAGCTATAGAAGAAGTACACACAATAATTTTTAAATCTAAAATCTAACGACTTAAGTTTTTTCATAAAATTGTAAGTTCATCAATGTTCCCTAGAAACAACATCAAAATGATCAAAATGCTATGAAGCACCGATGGTACACGTAAGTATACGTGCTGACCAAATAATATATTGAATTCAACTTGCATAATGATCCTACAAGGAACGGACAAACTATTAAAGTTGGAAACAATTCTAATTTACTAGTTAATAGTCTAGACTAAAAATTCAAAATCTTGTGATTTTAAAGTTTGAAATATATTTTTTACAAAAAAGAAAGTCCTATAACTAGTTTGAGGTTTAACAAGCGAAGGAAAGCATATTCTAAATTGGTCCTATGAAAAATAAATCTATCTAAGTGATTTTAATGAAATTAAAAAAACCAGGAACAATAATTTTCCTCAGCCCCTCAAGGTGGTCATAAGAAAATTGGGGTTTCATATTACAACTAGTTCCCTAACCATGTAAAACCCCTAGTGTTTGCGAATTTTCCTACATGACTGTACCATCTTAACAACAATATTCCTATTCTCTTAGAGTGGTGTAGGTTAACCCAATTATTCCACTAGCTTACTCTTGTAATACTATATCATAAACCATTTTGACTTTTTATGTTATTAGTTTAGTAGTAAATTAAACTATCAACTTGCAATCACGTCAATGTGAAATCACATCACAAAGATTTCACCAACTTTCATAAAATTCAATTTAAAGGAGAATTGAAGTTTAAGTTCTACTCATTTTGGATAAGAACAACACATGCTATTGCACAATCCAATGTAAAAAAGTTAGAATGATCTCAATGGGGGTCTTTATCAAATTACACGAAGGTAGAACACAATCTCTGAATTGCCACCCAATTTGAGTACAAAAATTTATACGCACACATGCTTACACTTGTTCTCTCTTGGGAGAACTCTTATAATCTTTCACTCTTTGAGATTCCTCTAATGAGGCTTGTTGTCAACTATAAGTGTTTTTTCTCTCAATGTCATTCCAATGGTCGAATATTGCACTAGTGTGGAGGGATGAAGTTTTAATCCATTCAATATTACCCCTTTGTAGCCATGGATGGGCACTGTGACAAAGAACTATCATAACTCCCTAAGTCAGTTTATGTGGTGCTAGAGTTCTTCCCTGCAACACCTAAGTCTTTCTCTCTCTATGCTGCATTGCTTTTGGATACCATATTTGGATCCTTAATGCTAGAAGAAGCAGTGCCCCATTGTTGGAGGGGTGCCTTAGATGGTTCCTAGACACTAGGTGTGGTGCTTAAACACTTTGTTATGGGCGCCTATGCACCTGGTTCTGGGTTTAGGGGCATGGAGAGGGGCATAATCACACCTTTTTAGCGTGGGTACACATGTTCTAAGGCAACAAATTCCACTTAGTTTCTTTTAAGACCTGTAACCTTCAATTAACATGTAAAACACCTATAAAAGCATAAAGTGAATAAAAAATTTGAAATAATACAGGGAACTATATAAAATATATAACAAATTTCATGCACATAAAATATTAAGGTGTTTTAAATTCAAAGTTTTGCATATGGTTTTCTATCCTAAGTTGGTGTTTTCCATTAGTTTTCCTTCTAGATTTAGTTTCTAGTGTTCATTTACTGTTCTATGTTGAAGTTCACATGTATAAAATGTCTCATATATATGTTAATAAATGCTTACATTTTTTATATATGAAAAAGATAATTTTGATTAATACATATATCACAATTACTTTGATTATATTAAGCATGTAAGTGAAATAAGTGAAAAATATGTAAGTATGAAATTGCTTAAGACTTGTCTAGTTAGGGGTCAAGCTTATAAATTACATGTTTTCGAATGAAAATATATTTATTAATAAGCTAAATATAAAAAACATGTATAAGTCTTATGAAATTTATCTATTTAGTAGGATTTGCAAGCTTATAATGTTTTCTATGAAAATTTTTATAATTAGTGAGCTCATAAGTGGTTTTCAAAAGAAAGGGTTTGCTCCAGTTTGAATAAGGTTTACTTTGGCTTGTTCAATTTTGAAAATATTTTTATTTTAGTTTAGTTTGAAAATCTTTTATTAAAAGATGTTTGTTTTAGTTTCGAAATGATTTGTTTAGATTTATTTTAGCTTAAAAAGGGTTCTACTTATGCTTTACTTTTGATTTGAAAAAATTCACATAGGTTTGTCTTTTTTTAATTTTTGAAAAAGTTTATTTATGTTTGTTTTACTTTTTGTTTGAAAGTTGTACTTGAGTTTTGAAAAAGTTTTGTTTAGGTTTTATTTAATTTTGAAAAATTTTACTTTTGTTTTTATTTTAGTTTTAAAAAAGTTTTTTTTAGTTTTTAATTGTTGTTTGAAAATATTTTGTTTTGGTTTTCTTCATTTAGAGAAAAAAAAATTACTTAAGTTTTGTATTGAAATGTTTTTTTTGTGTTTTATTTAAAAAGATTTTATTTTGAAAAGGATTTTAATTACATTTGTTTTTTTTTAAATATTTTGCTTTGGTTTTGGTTTTGGTTTTAAAAAAAGGTTACCTAAGTTTTGGTTTTGAAAAAGATTACTTAGATTTTTTATGTTTGAAAATATTTTTATTAAGGATTATGTTTAAAATATTTTTATTTGATTTATTTTAATTTTGAGAATGCTTTATGGTTAGGTTTGTTTTAGTTTAAAAAATATTTTTCTTAAATTTGAGTTTTTAATTTTGAAAAAAATTGCTTAGATTTTATTTTAGTTTTGGAAGAGGTTTTGCTTAAGTTTGTTTGTAATTTTGAAAAACTTAGGTTTTTACAGTTTTTTAGGTTTGTTTTTACTTGTAGTTCTAAAACTATTTTACTTGTTTTTTATGAAGGAATTCACTCCATCATTAAGCTTTACATGAAAATTTTTACAATTTTTAAGGGAAAATTAAGTTCAATTAATTCAAACTTTGAAAATATTTGAATTTTTATTGAAAAATATGTTTTGAAATCAGAGTATATATGTGCTTATAAGCATAATTTGAAGCTAGAGCATACATAATCTTATATTACCTTATAACACTTTTCCCCTACTTTTGGAGCTCATAAAAAATAATAATTCTTTTAGAACTAATTTAAATTTAAATTATATAATTTTTTTTAAAAAAAGGTTAATTTAGAGCACATTTTAATTTATATAGTTTTTTGCAAAATAACAAACTCATGATTGTTCAAATATCTGGATTAACATAAATTAACTATAAAAGCCGAGCTAATCACTCTGTAAATGCCTAACTTATGAGATTTGGTTTGGTGGTATGGAAGAAGCTGATTATGGGAGTTATTAAAATAAATGTTGATGGAAGTTAGGATAAGTGTAAGGTTGGAATTGGAGGAGTTTGTAGAGATCAAGCAGGCAAGTGTGTATATTGGTTTGCTAGTCCTTCAATTGTTGTGTCACCTTTGGATTATGAAGACGAGGTTGTTATTAAAGCTCTTATTTTGGCTAAATATTATGGTTAGATTTATATTCAGGTGGAGATGGATTCTCTGATTATGTGAAAATATTGTGCTTTGAAAGATGATTGCCCTTGGAATATTATTGTTCATATGCAAAAGATTTCCTCTTTATGTGCTTCTTTGCAAGTTATGTGGTCTCTTATTTACAAAGAAGGCAATATACTAGCTAATTGGGTTGCTAAGGTGGGGAGGACTTCTCAAGATGTAGTGGTGTTTAAGGTGGTTCTTGTTGTACTTTCTTTGCTTATTAAAGGTGGTTCTATTGAATTGCTTTTTATTAGAGTTTCTACTGCTGTTGTGAGTGAGTTGTAATTGGGCTTGGTGGTTCCTAAGTTGTTTTATGTGTGTATTGTATTTTTGGGTGTAGTAGAATTACCAGCCATAGCTTGTACCTTTTTTTTTATATTAATAAAATTTCCTATGGGAATCTCAAAAAAAAAAAACATATTTGCAAACTACACATCCTAAACATGCTTCATATAAACACACAAAGCCACAACTTACATTTTTTTTTTTATGAAAATAAAGCCACAACTTCGATTTTGCATGAAACATAAAACCTTAACTTGGATTATGGATGGAACATAAAGTCGCAATTTGAATTTTCACATGAAACATGTAACTAAAACATGGATTCTCTTATGAAACATATGCCTATGCATGAAAATTTTTATGGAACATAAGCCAAAGCATGGAAATTTTTATGGAATATAAGCAACAACATTGATTTTTTTTATGGAATATGAGTCATAACAAGAATCTTTTGTATGGAACATAAACCTACCATATGAGTTTTTTTTCATGAAATATAAAGCTATCACATGATATTTTTTGCATGAAAAATGAAGTCACCACTTTTTGCATGAAACAAAAAATAACCACATGGATTTTTGCATGAAATCTAAATTCATCACTTGAGTTTTGTGTGAAACAAAAACCCATCACATTGAAATTTTAATGGAGCATAAGCCCGGACATGAATTTTATTAGAACAGAACCCTAAATATAAAAATTTCCATGGAATATAAGCCACAACATGTGTTTTTTTGTACAAAAAAAAAGTTACAACATGAATTTTTGTATGAAACAAAAGGTTATCACATAGAAATTTTCACAGAACATAAGGCTAAGCATGAAATTTCATGGAACATAAGACTGAGCATGGATTTTCATGGAACGTAAGCTTAAGCATAAAAATTTTCATGGAACATAAGCAATGATTTAGTTTTTTTAACATAAAACCATAACATTAAAATTTGCATGAAACATAAAGACACCACATGGAGTTTTTTGGATTTACATGAAATGGGAGAGCTATTTTTAGAGTTTAGGCCATAGTAAGTGAGGAGGTGTTTGTTTGTGTATTGGTGGATGTTTAAGCCAAGGGGAAAAGGTGAGGATTCAGAGAGAGTAGAGTAAGATGGATGAGTAGTGAGGGAGAGAGAAGCGAGGAGGTTAGTGGGTGAGTTTCAGGTGAGGTAGTGAGGGAATGAAGAGATGAGCTTGGTGGGGAGGTATCAGGTGGGATAGTGAGTATGATTCTATGCGGGCTAGGGTTTTGGGTAAGATAGAGAGGAGGTGAGTGTGAGATTTTGGGCTACTACTTCAACTTAGAGAGAGAGAGGAGGAGATGGTGTGACTGAGGGTATGTGTGTTTGGCCATGGAAGTATGGGAGGGGAAGCGAGGGCTCAATTTTTGGAGTGCAAAGAGAGTAGGGAGTGTGAAAGGTCTAGGATTTTGACCATAGAATATAAGAGATGGAGAGAGAAAGAGGGGCTCTGTTTGGATAGTGTTAAAAGGATGAGGGAATGGGGAAATTCCTAGAGTTTTGATCATAAAAGAAAAGAGAGGGAGAATGAAGGAAGGGGGTTAGTTTAGCCAATGGAAGAAAAGAGAAGATAGAAGAAGAGATTTACATCTTGATTTCATAGAAAAACTAATTCATGCACAAATTATTAAAATAAGATAAAGATAGAGAAAGAGAGGGAGAGAGAGAGAGTGAGAGAGAGGGAGAAAGAGAGAGAGAAAGAGAGAGAGATAGTGAGAGAGAGAAAGATAGAGAGATAGAGAGAGAGAGAGAGAGTAATTTGTTCCTTTTATTGAGTGGAAGTCTTTGATATCTTTGTTTGAATGAAGTGTAATCCTTTTGCTTCCCTTGGGGTAGAGAGGGAGAGGGGATGGTGTTTTTTTGGCTAAGGAATAAGAAGAAGAAAAGTTAGAGGGTGGTTCAGTCAAGGAGGAAGAAGAAAGAGAGGAGCTTTTGCTTAGGAGAAAAGAAAAAGGGAATGAGGGAGAGGAAGGAGGTTTCAACTACTGAGAGAGGGAATAGAATGAAGGAAAAAAATCAAAGGGTTTGGTCACATTTATTGTTTGGAAAGAAGGGAAAAGGGTGAGCAAATGGTTAAAAGAGAAAGGGAGGTAAATTTTAAAATATGGGAAGAAATTTCGAATTATGGGGGTGGTTGGATGTGGTTATGACCAAAATCACAACCCTAGCTCATTTTGGAAGAGAAAATTTTAATAAATTCAATGGTGCAATTGATTTTGGTTGAGGTGGTTTCTATCTCAAAATCTTTCAATTCAAAGTGGCTAAGGCAGTTTCAGGTAGTTGGAGATGGTTATGGCCAGTAATTTGACAATGGCTCATATGGTTCAAAAAAATAAGGAGAATACACTATTGAAGTTAGTTTTAGTCAAGGTAGGCTCTATCTTGAGATTATTTCAAGTCAAAGTGTTGGACACCCTAGGAGAGAAAATTTTTGTGTATTTGGAATAAATGTTTGTAATGGGTTTTGATTGAACTTTAATTTTGATTTGAGTCCATTTTGAGTGAATTATTATGATTGTTTTATTATCAAAATTATCCCAAATAAAGTCCAATTTGCGAGTGAAGGGATCTATTGAAAGGCGTTGAATGATACAAATGCACTCATGTAGTCCGTTTTGAAAAATAATACATCACTGAAAAATTTTTATTTAGGTTTTTTGTTCATGCAAGAAAATTCAAAAAAAAAATTACTTAAAATGGGTGCCCGATCATAATTAAAGTAACTTGCATGCTTCTCATTTGTGATAATGAACATCATGCAACTCACAAAATAAAATTATGATTAATACATTGATTTGTAGAAAAAATAATGATTTTGGGTTGATGGGAGCATTATTCATGCATGAAACTCAAAGTGAAACATTTTACATAAAAATTATGTTATATGATTATCAAACTTATTTTTTGGGCTTTATATATGAGAATAAACTTCTATAACTTTCAAAATAAAATTTCAAGCTCTAAAATGATCAAAGAAGGAAAATAAAATTTCAGTGTATTTTTTTTTAAAGCTAATTTTTAATTCAATTTTAGGGTTTGGCTGAAGCTGGTTATGTTTGGTTCTATTTTAGTTTGGTTAGTTTCAATTTCTTTTTAATTGGATTTTAATTTGAAGTTAAATTAGGTTTAGCTCAAGTTTTAGTTCAAATGGGGTTCAAGTTATAACTTATCATTCATTCATCTAATGAAACTAGGAAGGATGTCTTATGTCTTGATGAGATTAAATCAAAGTTAAGAAAAATGGTTGACCAAAAATTAATGTCAACAATGACTCTATCATATTATTATAAAAAGGCTTCTTTTATCACTAATAGTCATTTTATGTGTTCCAAATCTGCTAAAAATGTATCACTTTAGAAATATTTGAACAATCTGAGAATCACAGTATGAGAGGGCCATGAGATCTTTTCACTTTGAGAGGCATAGTCAACAACTATCAAAATATAAACATTATTTAATGAAGGCACAATGGGCGCATAAATTTAATGCCCCTAATATAAAAAATTTTTGCTTGTAAAGAAAAAATCTAGGGCATTTAATTTCTTTTAGAATTATTATATACCCTTGGACATCTATCTCAAATACTCATTCACATCTTTAAATAGAGCATACCAATAAAATCTTGATTGTTGACCTCTTCAATGGGACACAACTCTTAGTGATTTATTCCTCACAATTCCTAATTCATCCCAAAAGTAGAATCTGGGATTAATAATGAAATTCTTTCGTTGAAGGTATATCAAATCGTATGTACTAATGCCACTGAAAAAAGTTTACAATGTCTGCATACAATAAAATATGTTCATTTGAAATGTCAAGGAGTTGCTCATCATAAAAAGTCTCATTAGTTTAATTAAGGAACACATCCGAGTTTTCTTTCTCAAGCCTATACAAGTGGTCTATTATATAATTTTATGTACCTATTCTTTTAACAATCTCAATATTAAATTCTTGTAATAATAGGATCCATCAGGTTAAATGTGGTTTGACATCAAGGAAATTTGATAACAGACTCATCGGTGAACATTATAACTGAGTCGCGAATCAAGTGGGATCTAAGCTCTTTTTTAGTAGTGGCATAGTTCATTTGAGACTCTTTAAGAGTCTTACTAGTATAATATCTGCATAAAAATCATGTCTCTCATTTATCCTAGGATCACCCATATTGCATCATCTCTAATATCACACATAAGTTTAAACAAAAGATTGCAATCAGGTGCAACAATGACATGCGTCGTGACTAGTTTATTTTTTTAGGATTTCAAGGATAGTAAGGCAATGTTTATCAACATTAAAGGGCACGTCTTTCTCTAACAAATGACATGGGTTTGAAGATTTTAGAGATATTTTTAATGTATCAATGGTAAATTTGGCATTCCTTAAAAGTTTCTAAGAGCTTTAATAGAAGTGGGCGAGCATAATTTTTCCATTACATGATTTTTTGCTCAATTCACCTTCACCTCCTTCCTTAAACCTTATTTCCCAACAAAATCCCCTTAGTCACCATGAATTGACATTTTGCCTTGTTCAACACTGAGTTAGTCTCCTCACACATTTGTAATACTTTGCAAGATTTTCAATCCATGAATCAAAAGATGTGTCAAACACCAAGAAATCATCCATAAAGATCTTAGTCCCCATTTAAATTAAATTAAAAAAATAGAAATCATGCAATATTGGAAAATGAATGGGGTATTGCGTAGTTTGAAGGGCATCCTCCTAAAAGCAAATGTTCTATATCAATTAGTGAATTGTTTTTTCATGGTCCCTTGGGGATATAAGAATGTGGTGATATTCTAAGTAAACCATCTAAGAAGCAAAAGAATTCATACTCTGCCATTCTTTATAATAATTGGTCAAGAAAGGGTGGTAAAAAATGGTCATTTCTAGTGGCAATTTTCAGCTTCGTATAGTCAATGCAAATTCTCTAACATGTGACACTTATAGTGAGTATAAGTTCATTCTTTTCATTCTGCACTATAGTTACTCCCCCTTCTTTGGTATGCAATGGATCGAGCTAACACAAACACTACCTAAGATAAGGTAGATAATACCTACATTCAACTATTTCAAGATTTTTTTCACTATCTCCTTCATCACCGGGTTCAATCTCCTTTGGGGACCAACCTTGGGTTCATGAAATTCCTTAATAAGAATCATATGCATGAATAAGAAATGGCTTATTTCTTTTATATCATCAATAGTCTACCAAAATGCTTTCCAAAATGTTCTCAAAAATCTCATCAACTTTTTCTTTCTAATTAACTAAACTTAGTAGAAATTATGATGGGTAAAGCTAAAGATTCTCCTATAAAGAGATACTTGAGGTGCTTAGGGAGAATTTTCAATTATAATTTTAGAACTTCTTCTATAGACAACACTAAAGGCTTGACATTGGCAGCAGTCTGTAAAGCACAAATTTGTCCTCAACAGCTCTAGGGTTTGCCTCTAACATTAGAGTATATTCTTCCTTGGAAGTTTGATCCTCTATATCAGTTTGCTATAATGGGTCTAACTCCATCGATTTAGAAAATTGGCATATAACTAACCCCTCCACCACTTTTATTCTATGACAATGATCATTGTTAGATTCTCTAAGAAACTTTATTGATTTTCGAGCATTTAAAGTAATCTCTTAATTATTAATTTTTATTATAAGTTCCTCTTTTTACATACAATCGTAGCCCTTCGTGTGGCTAAAAATTATGGGTCAAATATTGGAGGGTTCTCCTCATCTTCCTTGATGTCTTGGATAATGAAATTAGCAAGGAAGACAAACTTATCAACCTTAACTAAAACATCCTCTATCACCCCTCTGTGATAGGTAAGAAGTCAGCTAATTAATAATTGGGTCAATGTGATCGGATGGATTTCTCCTAATCCTAGTCTTATGAAATTAAAAAGAGGCATGATATTGATACTAGCCCCTAGGCCACAAATAACCTTCCTAAGGAAGTAGCTTCTATGGTAAATGGAATAGTAAAGATACTTGGGTCCTCAAGTTTCTATGGTAAGTTCTTTTGCATGATAACCCTACATTTTGTGGTTGAAGCAACAATTTCAAACTCTCCTAATTCTTTCTTCTTGTTAAGGACATCCTTCATGAACTTCACATAATTAAACATCTATTCTATGGCTTCAAAAAATAGGACATTGATTGTGAGCTTCTTGAAAACTTCTTGAAACCTAGAGAATTATAAAGAAAGGTTAGTGGTAGTTTGTCTTGTTCCTTCCTAAGAATGGAGTTAAGTTTTTCTAAGTCTTTGGTTAGGCTCTCACTAAACTTCAGGCTCATGATCTAATTCTACAAAACTACTTTCATTCATAGAGATGTCTTCCAACTCCTTTCTACTTCTAAGTCTCACAGCTTGCACTTGCTCACTTTATTTTTCCTTAGGATTCACTTTAATGTTACTAGATAGTATCCCTTGGGGTTTATTACTTACAGAGTAAACTGATTGCTTAAGTTGATTCTTTATGTTTCTTATTACTGCAGCTTGTTTTTATAGTTGATTCCTTATCTGTAATACTATTTTCTACTAAGCTAGTTTTTTTCCTTAAACTAAGAATTAGAAGTGAATCTTGGTTTGTAAGTCTGTCTCATATTGTTACTACCTTGGTCATTCCAATTTCCTAGAGGGTTTGATTAGGTGATCCCTCACTATTGTTATCATACACGTGGTTAATTATTCTAGTTGAAATTTGGGTGATTTTTCTAGCCTTGGTTGTACTTATGGGAGTACATGTTGTTGAACAGATTTCTAATGACATTAAGGGTATTTAGAGCAGTAGTGATAATATTTTCTATTATTTCATATTCTATCTCATCACTGTGTTGGGATCTTTGCACTGAATTTAGCCCTAATATATCTAATTTCATAGAGATGGTCATGACTTCTTGTAGACACAATTTTGGTTGAGGAGTTGCACGTAAGAAGCTGTCAGTCACCATAATTGAAATCTCGTCGCTCGCTTCGGAAGGACATTTTAATTTACATATAGATTTAAGTTTAGAAAAAAAATATGAAATCAAACTGACCCCATATTTTTCATAGTTTAAATGAATAGTAATGTACCTCAAACCTTGTATCTATCCTGAAGGATAAACTTAAGACTTGAGGATGAGACTTGATAAAATAAACTAAGAAATATATGACATCGGTTTGATATGTGAAATCGTTTTATTTGCCAACAATTTCCCCTATTTAATATGAAGAATTAAATGGGGTTTATATTAAGTTGGGTTCGGAAAAGTTTCCTATAAGGGCATGCCCCTATAGTTAATTACATCTTAAATGACCGAAGTCACCTAAGAAAACTCTCGATAAAAATCAAGAAATATTTACTTTAAGGAGTTCAAAGGATAGGACTTTCAACGATATCAGACAAAGAGGTGTGAAAAGGGATTGCCTCAAGTTAGGAGCATTTTGTTTTTGGAATCTAAAGGAGGAAGAATTAGGGAATGTCATGGATCTGGAGGAGAACCTCGGTGACTTCCCAAGATATCCTATTTTTTGGCTTCAGTTTTGTGGATAAATATTTAGGTGTTCCACACTGCCAATTTTATTTAATTAGGGCTTACATTTGTGTGAAATGATGATACAAACAACCTAAAAGATGTGAGGGTTTAGGTCGTAATGAATGAAAACCTTGGAATCCTAAGACGAGTTAGGCTTATGTTATACAACATGGTTGTACAAAGGCCTAAAGATGAGTTGAGGATTTATGTTGCACTAGGCACACAACCTCAAAATCCTATGACTTGTTATTTAATTCTAAGGAAGGAATGGTTAGCTGGTGTAGACATGTTCTGCTGTTAAAGATGGTCGTGCTTTCCACCGTGCTAGCTCCAAGCTCCTTGCTGTGACAATTTTAAGTTTTCTAGGGTGTCAAGTTCTGATGTCAAATTAGACGACCCTATGGTTGAAGTTATTTAAATGTTATGGGGGATGTTAATGTTAATTAGAGCAATACTGGTTAGGATCCTACAGCTCCCTCGTTCCAGCACCACTATTTTCTATTAGATTCACTTAGTCCAAATGAATTTACTAAACTCAACTTAATGAGAATTCATTTAAACCGTGGGAAGCCTCATTAGCAACCGTATGTTACCTCTTCCAAGGGATTCCCGATCATCCGATAGAGAAGTCTTAATTTAGTTGTAGTTGTTTTTTTACATGATGTTTGTGATTAAATTTTGAGTTGTTTTATTATTTGGATGTTGTGGCGGTGAGTTTTATCTTGGTTGATTTTAGTTTTGGTTTTGGTTTTGGTTTTGTGGCTATCTTGACAGTTTTAGTTTTCATGCAGAGTGGCATCGTTGTTTAGCACACAAGTTTGTGTTTTGTTTATATATGCAAGTAAGTAAGCATAATGTTCAAAGCTTAAGAAAAGAAAATGCTGTAAATTATAAAAGCATACCTGGCGAGTCTCCTAGTTCCACCACATGAAACTCAAAATGCATGTTAGGGCATTTTATGTAAAGAGCAAAAAGTAAGGTTTTAGTTACCTATCTAAACCTAGGTCATATATTGGTGGGTCCCTATTAACTTGATTAAGGATGATTTTTGTTAAGCAAAATATATTAAGTTTAGTAGACCTCCAAGGTATCCAACATGTCTAGAGAAAGAAACAGATCCATGCTTCCCACTCACCGCTTGGTGAAAAGTTTCAAGCTTATTTAAACTTATTATGTTGCTCAATAACCCATCATATAAATACTTTTAATGCTCAACAAACAATGATGTTTCAGTTATCCCTAAGAGTAGGGTATTATCATTTGTGATTTAATTTGAGGATTATATGGGTGAGGACCCTTAAAGGGGCAAGTTAATGTTATCAAGACACTCAACCAACTTATTAATTTGGGCTTGTAGTGCTTGAAAGATGTTCAATTTTTAACTATGTTCTCTTTTCTAATCCTCATTTAACCAAATTTGATTTAGCCCAGGTCAATACTAAGCCCTTAAGATTTTGGTAGATGTCTTAGTTGTTATTTTTTTTTAAAGAGATTGAATTTTAAGTGATGATAATTCATTTTTTAAAGTCATTTGAACATCAAATAGGGGTGTTAAATTGGTGAGTTATCAACACCCAAAATCATACCCCTAAGCCTAGGATCATTTGGTTGACTAGACTTCAAACTTTTAATAATTTAAGGAAATTACAAATTTATCCCTTGATTATGGAAAGAGTGAGGTTGCTTTCTACCAATTAATCCCCTTGTGTTTCAATCATCCAAATAAGTTAATTAGGATCAAAGGTTACCGTTTTTAAGTCTAAATTTCCAAAATTACACTTTTGCTTCTAAGGCTCTATTACTTCATAATTTATAAAATTTAATCCAAATGACTTTAGAATTTTCATCCCACCTCACTCATGGGTTAATTAAGATATTAGAGGAGAAAATGTGATTTTTCAAAATTTAATTTAATTTACATATTTATTTTAATGAAAAAATAGGATTTTTCAAAGAAAATTTCATAAACTAAAAAATGCGAAGGATAATCCATTGAAATTTTTACTAAAGCTAGAAATAGACTAGAGAAACATTGAGACCAAATTTTATGATTTATTGAGTTATATTTAAATTTTAAGAATTATTTTAAGCTATGGAGTATTTATTAATTATAAAATATTTTAAGTGTGGAAAATTAAGTTTTATATTTTTATTAAATATCTCTAATGTTAAGGGACATAGAGAAATAAATTTCACATTTTTCTGATTTTTCTTTGAATTTTTAGAGTCATTTTAGTGAAAATCTATTTTTAGCCTTTAAAAATTATTTTAAGCTTCAAAATTCAATATCTTCACTTAGGAAATTAGGAAAAGTATTCCAATTGTTCCTAAGTGCTTAGAAAATAATTTCAAATATTTTCATGAATTTTATCATTTTTGTGATTTTTATCATTTTTAAATTATTTAAATATTAAAAATAGGCTTGAAAATGAAATTTTTATTTTATTTTCACATTTATTTTTAGAAAATTTCTCTGATCACAAAGAACTCCAAAAACTAATTTTTTTAAAATTTTGAGTTATATATTAATTATTAAAAATCATTTTAGTACCAAAAATGTCATTTAACTTGAAAAATCAATTGAAGTTATTAAATAAGCTCCAAATGTTTTGAAATTTTTATGGAGAGTTCTCTGAACTTTGAATATTAGTGGAGATTAAAAATTATGTCATTCAAATGTTTGTGTTACCCAAAATTAATTTTCTTTGTGTTTTAGGGTTGGTGGAAATTAAGTGCATTCTTAATGACTTAACCCAAAAAATATTTTCCAAAGGGTTTCCTGGTCATAACAAACCTTTGAAAATTTTCTTGGAATTTTCTAGGCAACATGCTAATTATTATTATTAATTTATGTAAATAATAAACATAAACTTGAAAAATATGGATCTCTGTCTAGAGAACTCCTCTGAATTTGGAAAAATCAAGGAATGTTTCCTAAGACAGAGGCAACAACATGCTAAGAATTCAAGTCTTGGTGAAATGTTTACATGCATGGAGAATCAAAAAACTCAAAATATTATTTAACTAATTAAAAATAAAACATGCATCAATTGGACTTCAAATTATTTCCACTTTGTTCTCCTCTATTCACTGAGCAAGAAGATATTTTTATTTTATTTTTGTGATTTTTCTACACCAAGATATGAATTTTTGAAGTTAGAGATCATTTTCTAATTTATTTAATTGCATATTTATCTACTTAAACGTGTGACGCTGACTAGATCCTAGGCGGTTCCGAAAACACGCGAGGCGCGCTCTGGTTGGATGCCGCCATCCACGTAGTCGATGACTCCGCCCGCGCTTTATGAAACGAAGCACTGTCTGACTTTATCTCGTCCGTTGATGAGATAAACGTGCGATCGAACGACTCCCCATCATCATCCCCAAATAGGCTAACTCAAGAACCGTCCACACTAAAACCTTAAGATCTCCCTCAAGACTCAACCAAATCTCATGGGGTTTGATCCTATGGTCTCTTCTAAGTGAAACAAACACATCCATATAGTAATCATGCAATTAAATTAAGCCTAATCAAATGGAGAATCAAAATAGGCTCGGGAGGAGGAGAGGTTCAATACCTTTGTTCTGAGAAGGGAAGCTTCAATCAGAGGTGCTCGGTACGTTCGTAGAGGTCCAAGGAGGCTAGGGATTAAGCCTCTTTCTGTGGTAAAAGGTCTAGATATGAATTCGAACAAGCTCGATTTCAGGTGTTGGTCTAGGGCTATGCTAGGGTCTCTATGGAAGGGGGATTTGATGTGTCTTCTCCTTCTTTCACTGTGGTGAAGGTGTGGGTGAGTTTAATTTGATTTTGATGAACTGTGGAGGTGTGGTGAGCTCTATCGTAGTTTTTGGCAGAAGTTTGAGCTCAAAATTGAGCTTCCACAGTGGGAATCAGTAGGGGAAAGTGGTTGGCTTGAGCTGAGGTGGTCTTAAAGAGTCTCCGGGAGCAATTTGGAGGGGTCTCTCTTAGAAATTTTCAAAACTCCCTCCATGGTCGTGGAGGTGAGCTTTTTATAAAAATGGCTTAAGGCTTGCTGCCAAGGCCAATGAGGGGGTGAAGAGTGATGCGTAGGTGGAGGGCTAACAGTTTTGGGGTTTAACATTTGATTTGGATGAGGTGGCCTCTAAGTTTGAAATGGGTTTGATTCCATGACGGTGGCTAACAGTTTTGGGGTTTTTTGGCCACTAGGTCGGACGACCAGGTCAGGAGAGGTGGCCAAAGGGCTCAGGGACCTCAGAGGAATCTGTCACAACAATTAAATGGTTTTGGGCTCTGAATTGGCAAAAAAAACTTAAGCTTAAGTAAATATGCAATGAAATCCCTTAATTTAGGGAAAATTTGGTCCATGGCTTAGCTTAGGTGGTTTTATGGAGTTTAGACTGGTCACTTGGGTCCAACTAATGGCTGTGGAGTTATTAATTTGGTGGTTTTGGGGTGGTTAGGCTAACTTTAGTGCATGGGTCCAATGTGGGTTCAAATGACCAAAACTTGGGTTTGAGCTAGGCTAACCATGACCTTGAGCCCCATTTATTGATCAACATTGTGTAGATGATTTTAATGAAGATTTTTGTAAAGGATTGAAATTATTTTGAGTTCAATTGGAGGGTCAATTTGGAGGATTTTTGAAATTTAGTTAATTTGGGAATGTTGGGCTAGACTTGGGTTTATATTTGGCTAGGCTTGGAATTTAGCTCAATTTAATGGTTGAAATGATCAAGGGAGATGTTATAAAGATTTTTCATGAAGTAATGGAATGGAAATTTTGAGGCTAAGGCAACCAATTTTGTGGAATTTTGAGACATGACCAATTTGAGGAAAATTTTTGGGGCTTTTGACTTAGGTTGAAATTAAATAAAATTAAGGCTTCACCAAGGCCAATTTAAGGTCAAATTTTATGTTTAGGAATGTTATGAAGAGTTTAAGGTCTAAATTTGGGCAATTGAGTGGATCATATGGTTCAATTAAGTGAAATTAGGTCATAGGGTTAAAATTGGAGGTTTTGATTTGGATCAAAATTGGGCTCAAAGAATGGGCCAATTGAGCTTATATTTGGTTTATATTGTTTATATTTAAGGTGAATTTGAGTTTAGGATTGAAATTGGGGGAAAATGGGACCAATTTGATGGTCAGTTGAGGTGAATTTGGAGAGATTGGGCCTTTAAAGGCAATTTTAGGGGTTTTAGTCAAAATGATCGAAATAACCAAATTGGGTCATGTGGTAGTTGATAAAAGTGAAATTAGGAATATTTGGAATATTTTGGGAATTTTTGGGATTTTTTAGAATTTTGTGCTAAGGAGGGGCATTTTGGTAATTAGGCACTTTTTGGTGATTTTCGGTAATTTGGGTGTTTTCAAAAGGTTTGAAATGATTTTTTGAAAAAAAAATAGGTATTTTGGGTAAATTTGAGAATTTTGGCCAAATTTAGTGTCCCAAGGGTATCTAGGTAATTTGGGGGAGTTTATGGGCAAAAGGCTAAGTTGGGCATTTGGTAGAGTTGGGGTGCCAACCACCAAAAATAAGCCATGGACCAATGGAAACCCCATTTTGCGTCATCTATGTACTGATCTTAGCTAAACACTAGCATAAGGCTAGTGGGTTTAGGGGACCATCTACATGAGTATCCCAAAAGTATCAAGGGACCAAAGTCAAGAAATTTTGGTTTGTGCTTGTGAGTGGTTGTGGGTGAGGTGATTACTGGTGGGTGCCTTAGCCCCATAGTGACCCCACCTACTAAGTGCTATAGGTTAGAACCAATATGTAGAACTTCAAGTTGAGTAAAGAGGAGCTTAGAATTTCTAATGGTGAGGGTTCCTTTTCTAGTTTTCTAAGAATAGTCAATAGGAAAGTCCTATGGGATTTCTAATGGTGAGGGTGCCTTTTCTAGTTTTCTAAGAATAGTCAATAGGAAAGTCCTATGCCTTAGGCTACTAAAAAGGAAGAACTAAACCTCAACCAAAAGTGAGGTCAACAAATGGACCCCCATTAGGCTACTAAAGAGGAAAAAATAAACCTCAACCAAAAGTGAGGTCAACAAATGGACCCCCAATATTACTAAAGAGGAAAAATAGACCTCAACCAAAAATGAGGTCAATACTTATGCAGTCCGGGTAACTTGACTGACTACCTTCCTAGGGGTTACTATGCTAAAGGCCTATTAAAAATTATTCATTAAATTTTTCTCAATTAATGAATAGACATTCATAAATGACTTGAACATAAGTGGCCCTGAGTTGAAACATTTATGATAGACCTTAAACCTTTCACCAGCCCATTGTAAAAGGATTGAATGATAAGCTAGTCAGGTAGGGCATGGTGTGAGCACTTCATAAATAGTTCTTTGAATCTCTCATAAGCTTCATAAATTTACTCCAACTAATTGGGTAAAGGATGTGAAGTAAGTCCTGCATTTAATAACTTTTTATGGAGAAAAATATTTAGCAAGGATTTTTTAGATTAAGTCATTCCATGTAGTGATTTATTCTGGTGCTAAGGACTTTGCCACATCTTGGATTTATCCTTAAGTACAAATGAGAATAACCTTAGTCTAACGTTATTGTTGGAGATACTACTATAATTTAATGTAGCACACAGTTCTAAGGAACTATCCAAGTAAAGATTTGGGTCTTCTGTGGTTGACCCCCCAAACTAGTTTTTATGAACCATTTAAACTTAATGGCTTAAGTTTAAAATTATTGGCTTCTATAATAGGGTTATTTATAGACCTGTGGATTTCCCCTACTGATGATTGGCATACTGTCTAATATTTCTAAGATGATTTTCCTAGGGATTTTCCATTACTAAGTATTTCTTTTTTAGATTTGTGATTTTTCAAAATTTTTAGTAGTTTTTTTCAAATTTGGGGTTAAATGGTACCAACTCAACTAATCTAATCCTATGCATACAATAGAGGACTATCAACCACGTAACTCTAATATAAAGCAAAACACATAACAAGAATTCAAAACACACAAAACAAATAGAGTATAACATAAGGCAAATCAAAAGATGTAATATTTTTAGATTTTTTAGAAATAGATGATAATGTAGAAAAACAAAGAGTAATAAAAAACAAGAAGAAAAAATAAAAGTTTCAAATCTAACTCTAAGTAGTTGTTGACCTCACTTTTGGGTGAAGGTTTTGGGTCTTTTTCTTTAGTGACTAGGATCTAGCCTTAGGACTTTCCTAATGACTATCTTAGCATCTTAGAAATGGAACCCACCTTCTTAGACATTTCAACCAAATATTTGTTATCTATGTTGGTTCTATATGTGATCAATATATATATTTTTTTAATACAAAGATAAGAGATTACATAAGGGAACCTTGATGAGAAATTATATAGGACCATTGGACCATAGGAAAACCTTGCACTGTTCTACATATTTTTGGATTTCAACACATTGCATCATCATTCATAATCCCCATGATTATCATAAACATTGCATTTTCATATCACTGGGTTGCAGTCATTACACCCATGAGGCTGACCAAAATTATTTGGACCTAGTTTCTCCTAAAATAGCCCACTTGAATGTTCTGATTTTTCAAAATTTCCCAAAATTGCGATTGAAACACACAACACACTTCAAACCATTTGATATTATCATTTAGACATTTGAAACCCAAAAATTGCAAAAATACCCAGTTTTCCCAAAAATTACCAAAATGCCTCTGAACCCCAAAAAAATATCAAATTTTCTAAAATCTCCCAGAGTCACTCATAAGTCCTAAAAAGCACGCAAAATCATTCCTTACGTCTTCCTGAGAATTTTGACTGAAGTATTTCCATACTTCCAGATAACTTTTTTTACACTTCGACACCAAAATAACGAAAACTTAAAAAATACTTTGGGGATCATAAAACCTTCCACATTAATAAAAAAAAACTCCGAACACTGTCGTTTGACTCCAAATTTCTTCATGAAACACCTTGAGCTTTTAAATCAATCTTTTGACTACTTCGACCAAAGTTGACCAAAATTACCAAAATGTGACTCATGGCACAAAAAAAATTCTCAAATTCTTCAAAATCATCTCAAACACTCCTAAAATCAGTTCTTGACCATCCATTGGGTCTAATTTAACCAAATTCATTCACTTTGACAAAAATCGTCAAATTGAGCTTCATGACTAATCAAATACCACAATTTCAAGTTCAACATGTCTAGATCCAATTTCAAATAAATCCAAATCAATTTAATTGGTTCATGATCAATTTCCAAAAAACGGTCAATCGCGATAAAAAAAAATTGACGAAAATTAAATTTGATGTATTTTTGACTCAATCGCAGAAAAAGTATCCAAACAACCCCGGATGACGAAATGGACCAAGCCCGCACGTTCGGAACGTTGATTTCACAAGCGGAGGACGTTCATGTCACCGCGATGACGCGTTCGACGAAAATTGCACGAAGAGATTTAAATAATAATAATAATAATAATATTATTATTTAATAAAAAAATTGAAATAAAACCTAACGCATGCAACATTATTGCCTTATCAAATCACGCATGGCTTAGCCCCCCCTCATGCTTTACTCTCTCACTCATGCATGCCTCATTAAATGCAAAGATAATATNAAATGAAAAATCCAATCCTATCATATCTATGGATCACGCATGTCATGAGATTAAAAAAAAATAACAATAAAATAAAAATAAAAAAAAATTTATAAAACAATCTCTCTCCCCTATATAACACTAAACAACCCACAACAGCAGCCCCGACTCTGCATTTCCTTCTCCACACACACAACAGCAGCTCTCATTTCTCCTCCCTCGCCGGAAAATGCCGACGTCGCCGGAAAGCCGAAATCGAGCTAAATTTTCGGCTTTCCGGCGAACCTCCGACCCGACGCGAAAATTACTTCAAAACGACGCCACGAGGAGTTGGATAAGCTCAGGAAGACCTATTTATTCAAACCTAATTGAGAACAAACCTCTTAGGCTCAAGTATATCTCTTAAATTGAAATAATAATCTCGAACTTCCCTTCCTTCCAGATCGAAAAGTAGATCACAAAATACTCAAGTGTCCGTATGGATTTGATATACTCTTTGAGCTGAACAAACGAACCCAATAACGCAAAATTTAGTTGAGAATCGGCGGAGGACGGACTCCGAAAAGTTTCGGCCGTCGGTTTTCTCCATGCATGCGTCGGGTCCTGCTTCGTGGGCGTCGCGCGAGGGAGGGAGGAGATGCCAAATTTTTTTTTTAATTTTATTATTTTATTTCAAAATTTGTAATTAAACTTCAAAATTACGTAACTTTTTATAGAAAACTTAAAAAAATAAATTGAAAGATGCTATAAACTCAAAAAAAGGTGGAGAATTTTTCAAAACTAAAATCATAATTTTTCATAAAGTAAATATTTTTTAATTGATTTTTGAAGTTTTGGAGTATTTAAATTATAAAAATTAAAATATAAATGGGAAAACTGTGAAATTTTGCAGAAATATTAAATGGTCTTGGGGTAAGATTCTCTAATTTTTCCAAGACATTTTATTTTCTCTATATTTGTATTTTGATTTTTGAATGAAACGACATATTTATGTAAATTAAAAATTATAAAAATTATAAAAAATTGTAAAACTCTCTCTGATTGATCGTTTGACCATTAACAGAGGTTGAAAAATTTTAAAATCATGTTTAAAATAATTTTTATAATTAAAACACGTTAATTATGGTTCAGGTTTAATTCAGGCTAAGTTTACCTAACCCAAGCTCAACCTAAGTCCAACCTAGCCAATTCTCTTTAGGTTCTGTTCAACTTGATTACATACTTGGTCAACCAACATAAGAATTGAGTCAATCACCCATTAAGTCCAATTTTAGTCATTTAGGGCTTTAGGTCAGGAAGTCTTTAGACCAAGTCTAGCCTGCGAAGACATAACCTTTAGCTGAGTCCAAATTGAATAGTTGGACCATTTTTGAAATTTAAGTCATTTTATCATTTAATTCAGAATAAACTTCTTAGATTTTAGGGTTAGTCAACTTGAGCTTTAATTTAGTTTAATCTACATATTAAGTTCATCCTAAACTAAACCTTAATCTTAGGTTAGCCTTAACCTAAACCATTAGAATTAGTGACCCTGAACCAATAGGATTAGTTAACCTAAACTCTAGGTTAGTGACCCTGAACCCAATAGGATTTGTTAGCCTAAACATTAGCTTAGTTAACCTTAAACTAATAGGATTAGTTAACCTAAACCCTAGGTTAGTTAACCTTAAACCAAGAAGATTAATTAACCTAAACCTTAGGTTAGTTAACCCTGAACTAAAAGAATTTGTTAACCCAAAGCTTAAGTTAGTTAACCCTAATTCATAGGATTGGCTAAGCCTAAACCTTAGGTTAGTTAACCTTAAACTAATAGGAATAATTAACCTACACTATAGGTTAATTAACGCTAAACCAATAAGATTAGTTAACCTAAACCTTAGGTTAGTTAATCTTAAACTAATATGATTAATTAAACCTAAACCTTAGGTCAGTTAACCCTAAACCAATATGATTAGCTAAGCCTAAACATTAATTTACTTAACCCTAAATGAATAGGATTAGTTAACCTAAACCCTAGGTTAGTTAACCTTAAACCAATAGGATTAATTAACCTAAACCCTAGGTTAGTTAACCTTAAATCAATAGGATTAGTGAACCTAAACCTTCGGTTAGTTAACCCTAATCCAACCTTGATCTTTAGGCTAAAATAACTTGAATCATAGCTTAGCCTTAAGCTAAACCTACCTTAAACCTTAGGTTAAGAGCCTAATCCATAGGTTGAACACAGGAGAACCTTTTAGGTAAAACCTTAAGCCTAAGTTAAACCTAAACCCCTCAACTTAGATATCTATTAAGAAATAAAATAAAATACAATGGGAGGGGTAAAATTTACATAAAACACATTAAAACTTAAACGTAAACGAAAACAAATACAACAAGGCTTTAAAGCATGGCTTTGAGGTTAAGTCAGCTTCGAAGTCGTCAACTTCACATAATTAATAACAAGTGAACCAAAATAACTAAAATAAAACACCTAAAATCCGACAACAAGATGTAAATAACCTAAAATATTTCAACCCTAAAATTGATGAAGTAATTCAAGAATTAATCAAATCTTAATCACAAAGATCACATAACACAACTTAAACCCCTTTTTGTTCTAGTTTACGAAGATTCCTTGGACGATGCATTATGTGGATGTTGACATGAATCTTCCGGTCCTGGTGGGCAACCACTTTTTGGACTAAGTAAACTAGAGCACCAGGCGACCCGGGACGATGGAGCCATGGACATCTTGACTGGGTTACCACTAATTAAATAATTAAAATTTAATAAAAATTTGATAAAACATTGTTTCTTTATTTGCTCTATTTATGCTTTATGTATCTCAATGCATGTTCTTTTATTGCTTTTATCAAACATGGAATGCATGTGTTAAGGACAAATAATGAAGAAATAAAAGTTGTTTAGATTAGGGAGAACCTGAAAATCATAACATTAGGGAATTACTTAGCTTAAGTAAACTTTGTCTTGACCTAGGTTTGAACTATACCTCCACTGCCCTTTAATTAATTCACTATAAAATTATCGAAACAAATAAAACTATTATTAATAAGATTGGAGGACCTGAAGACATGAAGACCTAAAGACATTTGAGTATGGAACTTGGAGCAGACTTCGTGGGCAGCTCGTTCAAGACCCTTTCTTTAGTTTAAATAACAATCCTTAGGATTTTGAGGCTGTCTTTTATGACATAAACCTCTCTTTTTATTAGGCTCCTGCATAGTCCCGATATGCAGTATGTTTAACTTATTTTAGGATTCTGAGGTAGTCACTCGACGTAAAACCTCCTATCTTTCTAGGCTTTTTGTGTAAATCATCATTACACAAATCTAAGTCCTAATTGATAAAATTGGCAAGAGCTAACTTAAATTAATATCATCCTAAATTGAGCCAAACATTATGATAGTTTGGGAGATTACCAAGAACCTATTCTGGATCTTTAATCTCCTCTGCTTTTCTTTCTTTGATTCTTAACACAAAATCTTTCACCTTTGAACCAATCCCTATTAAAAATTTTACAATCATGTTTGTTGAAAACTCTTTCCTTTTGAACTCATGAAAATAAAAGATTCCCGATTTTTATCGAGAGTATTCTTAGGTGATCCGTCGCTTAAGATATAATTAACTATAGGGGCTTGCCCTTATAGGGAACTTAAAAGATCCCATACTTAAAATAAACCCTATTTGACTCCCATATCAAATAGGGGAATCTGTCGGTCATCATGCAAACTTGCAGATCAAACGGAAGTCATTTATTTCTATAGTTTATTTAATTAAGCTTATTATCAAATAGTGTATTACCTTTTATGGTGGTACATTACTCATGGTTAGCTCGATTATCCAAATTATAGGAATCAATGGGATTAGTTTGACCCCATTTTCTTTAGATTAAAATACTTAATTTCTAAACACTATATTATGCTAAATTAAACCACACCCAGCTGCGTTGGCGACCGACAGTAGTTTAATTAAATTTCTCCTAAATTAGAAAATTCAAATTTAATTTTCTTGGCAACGATATCAAAAGCTTTATGCTCAAAACTATTACAAAGCTTATGATAATTACTCAAGTAATATATGGATTTGAGTTTTTGTGTCAATCCCAATTGTAAATTTTCTAATGGTGAAGTTCTAGTTTACTAAGCCTTAATTATAATTTGAGTTGTTTCAATTTGTAGAACTTTAAAAGTGACTATTTTTATTAATTAAAACCTAACTATGTTTTCTAAGTTTCTTATAGATGATAAAAAATCATACTCATGTGACCAGATCATGTAAATCCTTGAAATTCTTCAAATGAGTTTCTCTACTTTATTGTTGACAACCAAAATTAATTCATTCTTAGTCTTTGTCAAGGACATAAGAATCATTGGAAACTCATATTGCAATAAAGGAGACTTAATCATGCAAATTTTCTCATGAATCATCTAGTATTCTATTTAGGTTGCAATCTCTTAATAGCAATATGTTTATTCCACTAGGTGAGTGTTTGCTAGTCAACGAGCATGAGTCCAAGATCACAAGTGAGTTTAACTTTCTAGTTGGTCATATTAAAAGTAAATTATGGTAAAAAAGTTAACACATCAATGTAAATCAAATCTCAAGCACACAAATAAGTATAGGAAATCTCATGAAAAGAATTTTGATTCAATCACATATTCAAATTACAAGAGTACAAAAACACATAACTATTACAGATGATCAAGGAAAACAAAAAAAATTACTGAAATCATAAATAGAAATGTATTCAATTAAAGAAAGACCCAAATATGAGTGGCTTTTTATGGAAGTACACCGTGATCTTCTCCTTACAGTGAAAGTACTCCATTGTTTTGATCTCCCATACATAAGCACTCAAGTGTCTTGCTCAATTTTTCACTCTCTAAGCTCAAAAAATCTTTACAAAGCTCTCCAAATAATAAGAGGCAACCTCCCCAAAGCAAGAAGAAGTGAAAGTCTCCCAAAGTCATCCCTTATGTATTTAGAGTTCCAAGTAATGACATAAACCTTCCAAAATTGTCATCCTACATAACTAGGCACCCCATGCTAGGGAGTGATGTGGGTACACCACTGTCTAGCACTATTGTGTTGCTTGCTGATGCCTAATTACTGCTATCTATGTGTAACTAGGGATAAGTTTGTTGGTCTCTAGCATCAGTATGCTAGCATCTATAGTGGGAGCGCTAGTGGCCAGCTCATACTTAGCGTTCTTTTTATTTCTTGGTACATTCCATGAGAGAAGGACTGACAAAGGGGCACTAGTCACTGGTAAAGGGGCGATGGTCATTGACAAAGATGAGATAGCCACTTGCAAATGGGCGTCGGTCTTGATGTTTGCCTAATTTTTATAATTTATCTTCCGCAAACTTGCACCACACCTGTATCATGCAATACACAACCAACACACTTTTCACAACAATAAAAATTATCATAAAAATAAAATAAACTGTATGCATCACACTATAAAAACACTATTTTTTTCACACACAATATTTTACTATAAGGTTAAACCCTTTAGTCTTAAGATTTTCGAGGCTACTGATCCCGATGTTGATATTGTCATGTAAAATTTATATAAGTTTGACTCCACTATGTAACGGTGCCAAAAGCTTTATTAAATGTTTATGATTAAGAAATTTAAGCAATTAATGTTGGGATTTTGTGCAAGTATACGTATTGGTATTAAGTAATAAAGGACTTTCTATTTATGTCCCAAATATCGATCCCACGGTGAAGGTTCAAATTTGAAATGATAAATTTACTAAGAAATTCACAAAAAGTAAAACAAAATTACTGTCGCTAATTTTAAATTCTGAGATATTATCAGAACTAAATTATTTAACTACTAGCCAAACTAAGATGCAAAGTTTAAACAGTAACTACTAAACTATGTTTATGTGATGAAGATTTCTTATGCCAAAAAACATCTTTCCCACTACAACGAGATTTTGGTAAAATGATATGAGATAAATGGTTTTAATATGTATTGTGAAAATATGAGTAGTTTTAATTCTTTATCCTGATACAGTGTTATATAAAATTAATGGCTAATCCCAGATTTAGTCCCTTAATCCGTGGCTAGGCTAGGAGGATACTGGCTCCCACTCTAAAGCTCCCACTTCCCTTCACCTGAAGGCTAACTCTCTCTTTAGTTTTTAAACACAAAGACCAAATTAAGGATTTTAGTCAGTCATCTTTTAATCTCCAATTCTACACCCAACATAGTATATTTCCCTATTTATTTGTACTTAATTCCATGAAAGAAACATTCCTTAATGGAATCAAATGTGATCCTCACTCTGTTGTAGAACTCATACACTATTTCCCAGATCATATGTTTCATAACACATTTTAACAATTCAATTGGTCAAATCAAAAAGTAAATTAAGTTTGGAGTTGAAAAATCATCACAATTTATTTTATAGTATATTTCCCTATTTATTTGCACTTAATTCCATGAAAGAAACATTCCTTAATGGAATCAAATGTGATCCTCACTCTGTTGTAGAACTCATACACTATTTCCCAGATCATATGTTTCATAACACATTTTAACAATTCAATTGGTCAAATCAAAAAGTAAATTAAGTTTGGAGTTGAAAAATCATCACAATTTATTTTATATTTTAATATTGGCACATTCATATTATCTCTTCATTTCACCATATCTCAGAGTATGGAGATAGATAGAGGGAACTACTCAGGTATTATCTCTTCATTTCACCTTATCTCAGAGTAAGGAGAAAGATAAAGAAAACTACTCAGACTTAATGAGAAAGATTCAACAGGACACAAATTTCATATATAAAAGAATTTTCATACAACACTAATAAACAAACAATACTTATTTGAAACTCTTTCTCAAAGCAAATCCCTTGTAGCCACTCCTAGGAAATGTAGGAAGAAGAAATCTCTCACCTTTATCCTTCTCCAACACGCTCAGAGAAGAATTCACACTTAATCTCACAAAAAAAACTCTAAACTCTTAAAGAAAAATCACTAATAGACTTCTGAATGGTGGTGGAATGAAGATGGAAAAAGTGTATGGAGACGATGTGTGGCGAAAATGAACAAGGAAGAATGAAGAAGAGCCCAGAGAGAGAGATTTCTGATGAATTTTGGCCCCAAATAGAGCATAGAGTCAGTTCTCCAATAGGTGCATCCAAAAACTCTTCAAAAAACATCCAAATTCGTCGAATCTTCTAGAAACATGATTTGCACCGACACTGACGACGCCAGAGGCCATCTATTTAATTCCTTCTTCTCTGTCAAACGATGCCGTCGACACCCAGTCTGGCCCCGTCGACGCCTAGTCTAGCTCCGTCGGCTCCTAGTCTGGCCCCAATGGCGCTGAACAAATTTTTAACTTCTCCATTTTGACGCCAAATTTTATCATTTTTGCTCCAAGTCCTCAAAATTAACAACTTGCAAGAAAACATAAAAAATACCTTTCATTAAAGTGCAATATCACAAAAAAATGAGTATAAAATATGGGTCTAAAATGNGGTCTGAACCGACATTGGCGCCCTCAACACCCATTCTGGCGTCATCGATGTCAGTGATCCATATTTAATTTTCATTCTCTCTGTCAAATGATGCCGTCAGCACTGCTTCTGGCGCCGTCGACGCTGAGTATTTCTTTAAAACATGCCATTTTGACTCCAAATTCCATCCTTTTTGCTTTAAGTCTGAAAAATCAACAACCTGCAAGAAAACATCAAAATACCTTTCATTAAAGCGCAATATCACCAAAAATGAATATAAAATATGGGTTTAAATATTCATATATTTTTGGTGTATCAGCTACCTATCAGTTTTGAAAGATGACCAAAAACTTGAACCAATTTATATTTAGTGGCTAGTGCACATAATAAATATGTTATAAAATTGATTAATGACTTACACACAATAGGTACTACACAAGTATACACATCATTTCAAGTAATATAGAGTTTTCTTTAATAACCCCAATATCAAACCAACAGGGTATAAGTGAATTTCTATGTCAACTTAGAAATATTTCTACTCAAACTGTAAACAAAATTTATAGGAGCAAAATATCAAACTTTTTGTAAAAGGGTATAAACTAAAGTTTGTTAATTCTAAATAAAAGCTTAAAGTAAATGAAAATTTTCTAAACTAAAGATGTGTAAAGTGTACGATTATAATAAAAAGTATTTCCCCTTACAAAGAGATCGTAACCAGTGTAGGAATTAAATGCTTAAAGATAAAAATGAGGTTTTGTGAAAAATAGGAGCATACCATTATTTACCCTCTCCTAAGTGCATACAAAACATTGATTGATCTAAATTTAAGTTCCTGATTAATATAGTTGTGTTGAGTAGATTCTAGTTTCTCACTTCTAGATTGCCTATTGTGCCCGCTCTATTAAGACCAACCAGGCCTTAGGTTCTGAACTAAAGACCAAATTAATAATGGTTATATCCTATCACTCTATAATCATCAATTATACGCCCATTGAAACTGATCTCCCTACTTATTTGAATGCCCCCTTGGACTTGGTATCTCCTCCATCCAAGGTTTAGTGTGGTACTCACTAGTTGGGTGAAATCATAGCCCTCCCAGGTTATTATGTTTCACAATGAATTTTAACATCACAAATGTCCAGTTTGCAAAGTAAATTAAAAACCGATGAAAATAACATCACAAATTTATGAAATAAAAGAAATATTCAAAACATTCTAACCACACACATGATTAGTTCTTATTGCAAGCTGAAAGATAAGAAAACTACTCAGAATTCATGGGAATAAAAAAACAAAATATGATATATATTAAGAACCAAGTTTACAAGAAAACAATTTAAAAAAAAAGTACAAATACTTATGTCAAATTCTTCCCCAAGCAATCCTCTTAAGTTCGTTGGATGATCTTGATTCCACATGACTCAACAAACACTTACAATCACAAAGACTCACCACACTCTCACTATGGCTGCCGCCCACCCTAATGGTGGTCGAAACTACCAAAAAAATGACTCTCTTTTAGGTTGGAATTCTTTCCTATTAATAAAACTAAAAAAATCACTGAGGTTTACTTCAATCACCTTTTTGAAATTTGTCTGAATTCAATGCATATAAGCCCAACCGTTTCTAGTGCCTAGGCGTCAACCTTCTATAATGTCGTGACACCCTGAAGTCAGATCTTGATATCTAGGTGTCAGGTCAACTTTGTTCCTTAGCTCCATTTAACATATTTTTGCTCCATTTTTGCTTCTTTTTCTTTTAAACTCTATTTCTTGAACCAAAAAATAAAAAAAAAACACACAAAATACCTTTAATTAAAGTGTAATATTTTTAAAAATGAGCATTAAATACATATATAAAAATAAGTAATTTTAAGGTGTGTGTGATGACACATATTTTTAATGACTCCTTACATAAGCAAATCAAGTGTTAAATTAATTACAAGGTCATCAAAAGCCAATTTAAGGAAGATCACATAATTAACATGAGAATTATTTTTCAGTGTCTCAAAGAATGTGGCTTAAAAATGAATCATACGAATAGTGCCTTTGAATATCTTTCTGGAAATTTCTTTACTTTGTCATTTTTCATAGTGGTATTGAGATAGACCTTGTTAAGGTCAAATCCATCACTGAGAATGTGCCTCCAAACAACTTAGCCCAGTTATATTCTCTTTAAGATAAATCATCCTTCCGTAAGTGATTTATATCCAACTTATCTGAGAGATGTCGGTCGTTTTCCACCCTAATCAAGAAAGACACTCATTTTCATTAAGATAACGAGTTTCAGAAGGTGTTTGATGATATCAAGCATTACTTTCTGAAGCCACTTATGTTGCAGGCTCCTTTATTAGGGAAGCCACTTATTTTATATACTATGACATTGAATGAGTTAGTAGGTGCACTATTAGCTCAGACAAATGGTGAAAGAAAAGATAAGACATTATACTATCTTTATCAACATCTCATCTCCACTGAATTGAAATATCTTTCATTGTATATCATTGCTTGGTATTGATATTTGCAATTCTAAAGTTGAGATATTATATCTTGTCTCATTGCATTAGTTTGATCTCAATTGAAAATCCCTTGCATTATTTGATGACTCCCCACATTTTGGCTGGGCGTTTGGCTAAATGGGTGATGGTACTCTAGTTTGACCATAGTGAGCCATCAAGGATCAAAGATTAAGGGATTTATTAGCTACTCACCCCATACCAGTTGATTTGCTACTTGGCCATAATTTTTCTGATAAGCATGTAATAGAGTTAGATTCTCTAAAATTAGAGTTGTATTTTGATGGCACATCTTCTTTAATGGAAGCCACTTGATGAGTCCTTCTTGACATTAAAGCATGGATCAACCTTATCTTTGAATCCTTTAAGCATGACATCCTCCACTTTCTTACAGCTTGAAGGAGACACCACAAATAATGAGGTGGAATATGAAGTGCTAATCATAAGATTATAATTTTTCATTCAGGTAAGCGTGAGGAGAATCAATATCTATGGTGATTTTTAACTCATGATAGATCAAGTGGCAGACACCTTTAAGGTGCTAAAGCTATAACTTTTGAGTTATCATAATCAATTCTTATCTTTAATGACATGTATTCTCAGCATGATGATTTCACATTGCTAAGTGAAATCATCACCCCATAGGTGGATGTATTAGATTGTTTAGCCAAAAATTATCACCCCATAGGAGACCATATGACACTTATGATCGAAGATAAGAGGGGTCCTATCACCAATGATATTGTATGTACATTTAGCATGCTCTTCAAGTGCACAAAGTGAGGTTTTTATTGCCTCTGCTGACCAAGTTTATGATTGGTTATAAAAATTCATTGAATATTTAGTAAAATATGGACTCTCAAATGATTGTTCTTTGGCAGCTCAAATCTGAAAAATATCCTTATATTTCATCATCATGAATGACATGTTGTATTGATGCTCATTCGCTTAATGTGGCTCCAGTGTTTTGACAAAAAAAAAATAGCCCATACATTCATGTGTAAAGTACATGAGGGTATTTATGGATAACCTCATTACCCTTAAAATGAATCTAAAAATTAAAATAATTTGGTATAATTGGCCCTATATGACTCAACATTATATTGAGTACTCTAGAAAGTGACACTAGTGCTAAATTCTTAGCCCAAGTTTACACCAAAGATTGAATGTTCTGCATATAACAATAACAACTTAGCCCTTTGAGGCTTGGTGTATTTATATTATAAGACCTATTGATTCTCCCTCCACTAAATTACATATGTTTATCTTAGCAAATAATGAACACTATTTTGAGTGGGCAGAAGAAATATCCTTAAGG
>JXCR01137129.1:2761-29041 GCA_002079205.1 Phalaenopsis hybrid cultivar
ATTGAAAAGATAAGTTAATAAATTTCTAAATTATTAAAATTTGGGAGTTTACTAAAAAAAAATAAACCTAGGATTTAGGGGTATGACTTTTGAAGTCAATAATCAATCAACTTAGTACCCCTATTTTGATTTTCAAATAAAATTCAAATCATGAATTATAACCACCTAAAGCTTAACATTTTCAAAACTAACTAAGACACTCACCTAGGTCTTAAGGGCTTAGTAGTGACTTAGCCTAAATCAAGTTTCATTTAAATAAGGATTAGAAAAACAAAATCAATTAAAATTAAAACATCTTTTAAACATTACAAGCCCAATTAGGACTAAAATTTGGCTTAGTGTTCCAATAACATTAACTTATCTCTTTAAGGATCTTCACCCACATAATTTTCAAAATTAAATTAAAGATGTAATTACCTTACTCTTAGGGATAATTGAGACATCAATGTTCATTGAGCATTAGGATGTTTATAGGATGAATTATTAAGCAATATAATAAGTTTAAAAGAACTCGGGATTTTCCACCAGGCAGCGAGAGAGTAGCACGGACCTGCTTCTTTCTCTAGATCTGTTGGATACCTCGGAGATCTACTAAACTTAATACGTTTTGCTTGAAAACATCATCCTTAATTAAACTCGTAAGGATCCACCAAGATATGACTTAGACTTAGATAGTTCATCAAAATTTTACTTTTCCGTTTCATATAAACTGCCTTAAAATGCCCTTTGAGTTTCAGGTGGTGGGACGAGAAGACTCGTCAGGTAGACTTTTACTGTTTCTAGCGTTGTCTTTCTTGTACTTTCATATTGTACTTTTATACCTGCAAAAACTTGCATGTTAAATAACGACGCCACCCTGAATGAAAACTAAAACTATTAGGATAGCAACAAAATCAAAACCAAAATTAAAATCCACCAAGAAAAAATTCACCTCCACAAAATTCAAAATATAAAACAACTCAAAAATTAATCACAAACATCACATAAAACTACAAATTCAACTAAATTAAGATGCCTCTATCGGATGATCGGGAATTCCTTAGAGGAGGTAACCTATGGTTGCTAACGAGGCTTCCCATGATCTAAGNGATTCTGAGGGTTGTCGTTTGTCACGACCTAAACCCTCACATCTTCCAGGCTATTTGTGTGATCATTTCACACGAATGTAAGCTCTAACTAATAAAATTGGCAGGATGAAACACCTAAATATTTCTCCTTAAAACTGAAACCAAACATTAGGATAGCTTGGGAAGTCATCGAGATTCTCCTCAAGATCCATGAAATCCCCTAGTTCTTCCTCCTTTGGACTCTACAACAAAATGTTCTAAATTGGAACCAATCCCCTTTCACACCTCTACGTCCGATCTCATTGAAAAGTCCTACCCTTTGAAACTTTTGAAGATAATATTTCCTGATTTTTATCGAGAGTCTTCTTAGGTGCCTTTGGTCATTTAAGATAAAGATAATATTTCTTGATTTTTATCGAGAGTCTTCTTAGGTGGCTTTGGTCATTTAAGATATAGTGGCTTGCCCTTATAGGAAGCATGTCCAACCTTTGAAATTCCTTGAAGATAATATTTCTTGATTTTTATCGAGAGTCTTCTTAAGTGACTTGTCCTACTCTTTGAAATTCCTTGAAGATAATTTTTCTTGATTTTTATCGAGAGTCTTCTTAAGTGACTTTAGTCATTTAAGATGTAATTAACTATAGGGGCTTGCCCTTATAAGAAGCATGTCCAAACCCAGCTATTCTTTGAAGATAATATTTCCTGATTTTTATCGAGAGTCTTCTTAGGTGACTTTGGTCATTTAGGATTTGAAGATAATATTTCCTGATTTTTATCGAGAGTCTTCTTAGGTGCCTTTGGTCATTTAAGATAAAGATAATATTTCTTGATTTTTATCGAGAGTCTTCTTAGGTGGCTTTGGTCATTTAAGATATAGTGGCTTGCCCTTATAGGAAGCATGTCCAACCTTTGAAATTCCTTGAAGATAATATTTCTTGATTTTTATCGAGAGTCTTCTTAAGTGACTTGTCCTACTCTTTGAAATTCCTTGAAGATAATTTTTCTTGATTTTTATCGAGAGTCTTCTTAAGTGACTTTAGTCATTTAAGATGTAATTAACTATAGGGGCTTGCCCTTATAAGAAGCATGTCCAAACCCAGCTATTCTTTGAAGATAATATTTCCTGATTTTTATCGAGAGTCTTCTTAGGTGACCTTGGTCATTTAGGATGTAATTAACTATAGGGGCACATCTGATTTTGTTGAAGAGTCCTACCCTTTGAAATTCCTTGAAGATAATATTTCTTGATTTTTTCGAGAGTTTTCTTAGGTGACTTTGGTCATTTAAGATGTAATTAACTATAGGGGTTTGCCCTTATAGAAAGGGAGTCTTCTTAAGTGACTTTGGTCATTTAAGATGTAATTAACTATAGGGGCTTGCTCTTATAGAAGTTTTCTTAGGTGACTTTGGTCATCTAAGATGTAATTAACTATAGGGGCTTGCCCTTATAGATCGTCTTAGGTGACTTTGGTCATTTAAGATGTAATTAACTATAGGGGCTTGCCCTTAGAGGAAACATGTCTGAACCCAGCTTAATATAAACCCTATTTGATTCTTTATATTAAATAGGGGAACTTGTCGGCAAATATAAAAGTTTCACAGACTAAACGGATGTCATATATTCCTTAGTTTATTTGATCAAGTCTCATCCTCAAGTCTTGTGTTTATTCTTCAGGATAAATACAGGATTTGAGGTACAAAACTCTTTCATTTAAACTATGAAAATATGGGGTCAGTTTGATTTTATATTTTTTTAAACTAAATATATATATGTAAATTAAAACGTCCTTCCGAAGCGGGCGGCGGGATTTTGATTCTGGTGACCGACAGCTTCTTCCAGGCAACTCCCTCCAACCAAAAATAGCGCTGACATCCNCGAACGACGGGATTTTGATTCTGGTGACCGACAGCTTCTTCCAGGCAACTCCCTCCAACCAAAAATAGCGCTGACATCCACCCACATGTTTTGGAATCTAAAAGGAGCATGACCAGTAGGAGGGTTGGTAGTGATAGATAGTAATAAAGGCATGTGGTCAGATCCTACTAACATGAGATGAGAGACATAAGTGTGGAGAAAACTTTGAAACCAATGGTCATTAGCTAAGAATATGTCCAACCTTTCCCAAATCTGCCCCCTTCTCTAAGTGAAAAGAGGTCATTGAAAACCAAGATCAAGTAGATTGGCAGAATGAATTCTATCACTGAATTCAGTAACTTTGTTGAGATTAGGAGGTCTGCCACCTCTTTTTTCATTGATGTCAGCAACACAATTAAAATCACCCCCACCAGCCAGGGGAAATCATAGAAGTAGCTAGAAACCCAATCCAGAGATCTGTTCTAGAGGACTTTGTACAACCAACATAGACAATAGAAGCAAATCCAATCTTACCAGCAATGTCAAACTCAAAATGGACAAACTCAAGGTCATTAATGATAACAGACCAAGAGATTTCTTGCCTGCAGAAGATCCAGATCTTGTTATTAGTATTAGCAAAAAAGGAGAAGCCAAACAGCTGAGAAATGATTTTTTTGGGATGTTTGTGAACCATAGGTTTAAGTAGAGCAATACACCAAAGCTTATGTTTCCTATTAAGATGGAGAAGCATTTTTAAAGAGAGTGGATGGGCCACTACCCTAATATTCCAACATAAGAAATTTACCATGATGGGATGGTTTGGTTCTCCCTCTAATGAGCTTGGTGAGGGAGTCTCTTCTTATAGAATAGGAATTACCAGCTTCAATAACAAAGGTATCCCCAGGAGGATCTATTAAAGCATTCTACTTTTTCTTCCTTACTTTTTGCTGTTGCCACCCATCGTCTAATTCTTTTTGCAATATTTCTAATTATTGGGGGCCATATGGGAATTAGTGGAAGCTGTGACGTGAGGATCATAAGTGACCCTTGTCAATTGGGGAAATTCAGCAAGTTGCTCCACAACTTCTTCCACCAAAGTGATGTTATTAGAATCAGGGAAGTTAAGAGAGGGTTCTGGCAGTGAAGGCTCAATATCTGGAGTCGCTGTGAAAGGTGTAATCTTTTATACTCTTGGATCCAAAGCTAGGAGTAGAGCTTGAGGAACTTTAGAAAGAGTAACATGGATAGGAGGTTCATTAGCTGAAGTAGCAAAAAAGGGATGGGGAACTTCAATAGAAGGCTCAGGAACAGTTGGAGGAGGAACAGCATCCCAAGAGGGGGGGTTCATTGTGTCTTGGTTTCTTTTTTAGGTGCAGCCTGAAACATCTAGTATTTGTATGTCCAAACATTTTGCAATGTGTACAATAATAGGTTCTTTGCTCCATCACAATTTTATGTCAATACCCATTATGGGCAGTGCCCAACCAAATTTCATCCATCTCTAGAAGGGTTATATCCCTTTCTACCAGAATCCTAGCAGTTGAAGGTCTGGACAGATTGTAGGTAGGGACATCCAATTTGATAGGTCCGCCCAAAGCAGTCCCAATGGTGAACAACACTTGATGGTTAAAAATATGGAGTTTGAGTCCAAGGATTTTGAACCAGATGGGCACAATTGGAGGTTCCTGGCTTGGGTCAAATTCAAGAGACCATTTTAAGAGCTTCATTTTCATACCCAGTAGAACTTGCTNTGTAATAAAGGCATGTGGTCAGATCCTACTAACATGAGATGAGAGACATAAGTGTGGAGAAAAATTTGAAACCAGTGGTCATTAGCTAAGAATATGTCCAACCTTTCCCAAATCTGCCCCCTTCTCCAAGTGAAAAGAGGTCCCTGAAAACCAAGATCAAGTAGATTGGCAGAATGAATTCTATCACTGAATTCAGTAACTTTGTTGAGATTAGGAGGCCTGCCACCTCTTTTTTCAGTGATGTCAGCAACACAATTAAAATCACCCCCACCAGCCAGGGGGAAATCATAGAAGTAGCTAGAAGCCCAATCCAGAGATCTGTTCTAGCGGACTTTGTACAACCAACATAGACAATAGAAGCAAATCCAAACTTACCAGCAATGTCAAACTGAAAATGGACAAACTCAAGGTCATTAATGATAACAAACCAAGAGATTTCTTGCCTGCAGAAGATCCAGATCTTGTTATTAGTATTAGCAAAAAAGGAGAAGCCAAACANCTTAGCTTCTAAGAAAATTTCAATAGGCTTCCCAACTTTCCTCCCCAGCTGTTTGATAAAAGGGTACTCACTGGAACCAGCACTTCCATGAAAGGAGCTAGGGAACACCATGTGCTCAGCAGATGATTGGAATCCAGAACTTTTGCTAGCCACATCATTAAATGTGGTCTTGTACCACTAGATGTTTGTGTCAAGGTCAATGAGTGTGGGATTAGATATGGAGAAGAAATCTAAGAGCTAAGAAGAGCCCAACTGGAACCAGCCGCCAACCAGAACAGAGTAGTCCCAATGGAATAGTAACACCAAGAATTTAAAAAAAGAATGCCTGAGAAAAAGGAAAGGAAAGAAAAACTCCTTCCGGTAATCTTTAACAAAGAACCAAGAACACACCACTGCAGTATTAACCAGGAAGCAAGGTCACCAGATAAGAGGGAGAATCTGACAGGTCTTATGGTCGTAGAAACCGTAGCAGAGCAGAAGTTCCAGTCGCCACCATGCCGAATTATATGTTAATGCATATATATATATATATATATATATTTATGGTTTGTGAGACCACATTATCTCTATTTTTATTCCCATCCTTTCACTCTTCCAATCTTCTATTTTTGTTTTTTGCTTGATGGGTCCTCAAAACTCCATAGGATTTTTTTTCGGTCACCTTGAACGCAGATCATGGATGATCCAAGGTGAAGTGGACCTACTACATAAGACATGCACCTTCAACCCTACAATAATGATATGGGTCATAAATGAGACTGATCAACCTACTTATTTGAATGGTGGTTGTTCTCCCACTACCATTTTATCCTAGGTTGTGTTCCATCTTTACCAACTATGTTGTCATCCCCACCAAGATCATGCCTAACTCAGTCGCATCCATCATAGACCTTCATCTCATGGTTCATTAACTTTTTTAGTCATATGTTCTCATTCTGAGTTGACTTAGATAGGTTTGTTCAATTTTTGTCAGTCATTAAATTCAAGCCATTAGGGCTAAACAATAAGTGATGGATTGGAAACCTTGCTTTTGTTTGGCTTCCTTTGTGCACAGGTGATACATCCCCTCAAAACAAAGCGGAAGGTGTCGGCTAGGAATTGTTGGAGGCTAGCCAAGACGAGGGGCTAAAGCTATCAGTTCATTAATACCTTGAGTTGGCACTTATCAAAGGGGTGGTGCAGCCTGCTGTCTTCAGTGAGATGAACAAAGAAGATTAAAAGGCCTCAGATGCCTGTAGACTGCATGGGACGTAATGGTGGTTGATCAGATGACCAAGAAGAACGTATACTCGGTTGCTTGCTTTGAAATTACTAGAGCGGTAAATCAATGAAAATTGAATGTGGTTCTAACCGGAGAAATCTTGGAAATCCATATCTCATTTATTATATTTCTGATTTAACTATTATTATTCAAATAATTATGATAAATGAGCTAATCCTCATTGAAATGTCAACATTTTCAGTGTCAGCTAAAAGTTCTCTGTCAGCCGCATATCCTCCAAGTGCGCAGTGGTAAGATGCTGAGAGGAGTGCGAGTCATGTTGTTAGCATTATCACAAGGGGGATGCTTCAATGGGAAGGTAGTAATCAGAGCCTGCTACCCTTCTCAGTCACTCCATCATTTTTCAAGATATTTATGAGGGGTGAGGCCAACCAACTTATTTTTAGTTGCTTAATTGGGTTTGCTCAAGGGGACCGCCCAATAGGACCATCTTTGAGGAATCTTTAAATATGGATATGCCTAAGCTGACTAGCTACATAGAAGAGCATCGCTAAGAGAAAAAAGCCACTAATACCAAGTTGAGTGAATTTTTTCTTGCATCATCCTAGAAAAAGTGTAAGGGACACTTGCTCAAGTAGATATCAATGCAAGCCAAGGAGAAAAATGTGACGAGCTCAGATGGAAGTTTTATCTGATAGTCCTTCAAAAGTAAAATTATTTTAACGCACTTTTTGCATCTCACTACCTCTTTATGATAGTTGATGTGGTATGGTCGCCCTTCTTAAAAAAGGCCCTTTTAGAATAAATATTTTAAGCCTTATTCTAAATGACTGATAGGTACCAATTTAATGGCTTGGGAAGCTTCTTATCTCTAGTTGACCATTCTTCTTCATAAGCAACAGGAATGGCTAAAGATTGAATAGAAGTTGGCTATGATAGAGTAGAGGGCCAAGACAGTTAAGGTAGAGATGCTTAGGTAGTCTGAGCTACTTTGGAGATGCTTAAGTAGTCGGGGCTGCTTTGGACTACTCAAGAGTAAAACTAAACCATGAAATTTTGAATGATAGCAATAGAAACTCTTGATGAGTTTTTGGTGAGCTCTCCTCCCATCTAGCTCAGGTGTCTCTTCTCACAAAGACCTTCAAAGATGGGGTCTCATTTGGCATTGGCCATTTGGAAAATTCCCAACTGATTTCTACTAAATGGATTGACATGCAAAATTTTTCCATGCTGCTATCCAATTCTTTGGAGGGGGAGGATGAAAGCATTCAAGATGTAACAAATCATCAAATGTATATCTAATCTTAATTTCCAATAATTTTAATTAAGAAGATTTATTTGCCTAACACTTGTAAGAGGATGTTAGAAGGTAACACCTTTACTCTTGCACTTTAAATTTACTGCAAACAATTTTTTCTTTCTTTGTATTGAATGGTCTAGGCTGTGATGAGTTTCTAATTGCAAGAATTGATGTTTCAATATGTTAAGAACACATTCGATCATTCTGCTAAGTTACTGTAAAATTCAAATCTTACACTACTTATGTCTCGGTTTCATGATTAGGTCGTCACTATTGATGGGCTACATTTTATGTCAAAATACATAAACATATCATATAGTTGTCTTCATGAGGGAAACTCATTAATGGGGTAATTCATATACTACACATCGTGAATCTTGCTGCTAATGGGTAGGGCATCTTACCTCCAAAGCTTGACCCATTCCAAGGTATGAGACATGGGTTTTTATGATGCAAGGGAGTTGTGGGTTGGATCTTGTGAATTTTTTTGATTTGATGTCGAGCATTTTTCTCAATTATTTTGGAGAGTATTATCAACCAAAAATCATCTATCCCTGATTGTTTTGCGCTAGGGTAGAACAACTAATGGCAGGTCAGTTCTAGTTCCCCGAGTATTGGCCGGACTTGATGATCCCTTGCGTGAACATTCTTAGTTTCATGAGTATCAGCCTACCCTGAGATTGTAGGCATAATTAAAAAAAAATTTACTCATTCATTTTTATAAAATTGACAATAAAGTACAAGTTTAGGAATGATAACACTTTTTTATTTGTCAAGATACAAAGTTTTTAGGGATATAATATCTTCAAATCATCTACATTCTATGTCCAGTGCACCCTCCTTTCCATATAGCTCTTCAGATTATACGTTTTGAGGCATCCCTCTTGTTGATGATGAATGGTCCAGTCCACGTCTAGTCAAGCTTCCCCATCGTTTGTCCTCATGTGGCTAGATCTGCTTTTTCAGCACAAAGACTCCTATGAATAAAGTCTTCTCCCAAACATGCTTGTTGTAGCATCGAGTCATCTGTCTCTTAACCTCCTTCTTTTTTAGGAGTGAGTTGGCTTTTTTCTGCTATGCGAGAATTAGCACAAGCATCACTCCTTCATCATTAACTTCCTGCCATTCGACTAGGTATGTTTCGTTGAATGTTGAGGTTGTCATCACTCTCTGTCTGTGATGGTTATATTCAACCAGCAACACCACTTCCATTTTGTGTGACAATATAAAAAGGGTTCGCCCGATCTCCATGGAAGGTGTTATTCAAACTAGCCAAAGAATAAACGGAAAAATATCAACCCAATTTTCCTTAGCTCCTTCTACCTTTTTTTAAACAGTTTTAGAATGACTTTGTTAGTTGTCACAACATATCCATTCATTTAAAAATTGTGGAAAGATGTGAACTTCAATTTGATCCCTTGACTCTTACAAAAGTCCTTCATCCCTTAATTGATAAATTACATTTCATTATTTGTGGCTATTACAAGTGGTAGCCCAATTTGACAGGTTATATCAGTATAAATGAAATTTCAAACGACCTCTGCAGTGTTCTGAGCGAGTGATTTAGCCTCTATCTATCTATTTGAGAAGTAATCTATAATAGCAAGTAAGAACTTACGTTGGCCTTGCAATGGCGAAAAGGGCTCAAGAATATCGAGCCTCTAAATGACGATCTATCATGGACTAACAATGGGCTATAGTTTGTGAGTTAGTTGATGTTGTAGTAGTGCATACTACTAACATTGTTCACATTTACTTGAGAACCCCTCAACATCTTTCTATAGCGTCGTCCAAAAATATGCTTATCATTGTAGTCAGTATGCTAAAATCTTCCCTCTAAATGTCTTCTATATTCTCATGAATGTATTTCCAGAAGAACATTTTCTACCACATCTTCTTTGATGCATCTTAGATAAAATGACGTGGCTGGCCTTCAAAATAGTTTACCCTCAATTATAAGATATTGAGCTGCCTTAATCTTGAAGCACTTCGGGTCGGTCACTTATTATGAGACCTTCTTAGTCTCAAAGAACAGGATGTACAGAACTATCTAGCTCTTTGATCCTTTAATTTCTAGTTACATCACCTTAGCTTCGTCTATGGTAGGTTGGATGAGAAATTATGATGTCTCCTCCAACAAGAAAATGCACCTAGATAGAAGGTCTGCTACCTAGTTATCTGCTTTGGAGATGTGTTCAATATTAAAACTATCAAATTTTCATATCTTTGTCTTAGCTTTGACGATTTATTTCGCTGTCATCTTGTCTCTAGCTTCAAATTGGTCATTTACTTTATTGACCGCCAGCAGTGAATCATATTTTACCAAGAAATGCCACAGGCCCGTCTTGAAAGTGAACCGTAGCTCGGTAATAAAAGCTTTTTACTCTTCTTGATTGTTGGTGATATTGAATCACACTTCTATCAAGTGGTACAGATGATCTCTGGTCAGATTTTTTAGAGGGTGATCGAGCCCTCACCCTATTTTGATTAGAAATTTCATCGATATGCATGACTCAAGTATTACTACTTATCTTTGCTTCTTTATTGGGTTTGCTAAGCTCAAAAAAATCAATCATTAAGTCAACTATAGCTTGAGTTTTGATGGCAGTTTGAGACATATAAGAGGGAACGTACTCACTGATTTCTACCGCCCATTCGAGAGGCCTACCAGAGTGTTTTTGCTTAGCAACCACTGATTTGAGTGGATTGTTAGTGATAATCCTTATTAAATAAGTTTGGAAGTACGAGCGGAGTCTGCGGGTGAAAATAATGAGAGAAAATGGTGTTAATTTTTCCATAATTTGATACATAAGCTCGACTCCTTAGAGGACTTGGCGGACTTAATAGACCAGAAACGACTTCCCTTGCTTCTCTCAGACTAATCTGACTGATCAACTTTTGGACTTATTTAGTGTTTCAAGGAGAACATGTTGAACAGAGCCAGAACCTTTTCCAGGTTAGCCTTTGTGTCCTTTAGATTTAGGAGTTAGCCTAAGAATTTGCTTGTGGATGCTACAAATATATAAAAGAGGATTGAGCTTCGTATTAAATTTTTCTTAAATTTTTGAATGTCTCTTTTAAGTATTTCATGTGTTGCATGGGTGTTTTACTTTTAATTAAGATATCATCAACATACACATCAGTATTTTTTTCTTTTTCTTATTTAATAAAAATTACATCTATAATGTGTTGTTAAGTAGCGATAATATTTTTTGGCCCAAAAAGCATCATATTATAGCAATACACTCTTTTGCTTAAAATAAACAAACCTTATTAGTGTTGTTCAGATGCATCTTCATCTGATGGCGGCTTGAGATCGTATAAAGAAATCTCATCACAGAATGACTGACTGTTGCATCCACACGCACTTCAATTTGTTGTAAGGGGAGTTTTCCTTTGGGCAAGTAGTGTTCACATTATTGAAGTCCATGCACATCCTTCACTTGTCATTTGACTTCTATACCATGACAATATTTGATGCCCACACTAGGTAGTAGACTTCTTAGATGTAGTTGATACACCAAAAATATATGCATTTTTAGACCCATATTTTATACTTATTTTTTGTGATATTATTTTAATGGAAGGTATTTTGATGTTTTCTTGTAGGTTATTGATTTTTAGGACTTAAAGCAAAAAAAGGTATTTTGATGTTTTCTTGCAGGTTATTGATTTTTAGGGCTTAAAGCAAAAAGGAAGCAAATTTTCTTGTAGGTTGTTGATTTTTAGGACTTAAAGCAATAAGGATGGAATTTGGAGTCAAAATGATGTTTTTGAAGAAGTGATCAACGTTGTCCGTGCCAAGGGCAACGTCGATGGCGCAGAACAACAGAACATCTAAAATTTTTACTCAGCGTCGACGGTGTCAAAGGTGGTTCAGCCCCCTGTTTCCAGAAAGTTTGATGTATTTGGATGATTTTTGAAGAGATTTTGGAGGTACCTATTGGAGAACCGACCTTGGGCTTTATATGGGGTCAAAATTCATCAGGAAAGTGACTCCTTTTGCTCAAAGACATTCGTCCATGGTCCATTTTTGCCATTCTTCATAATCCATCTTCTTTCCACCATCATATTGGAGTCCATTAGTGATTTTTCTTTTATAGTTTAGAGTTTATGTGGTGAGATTTAGTGTGAAACTTTCTGTAAGAGTGTTGGATAAGGAGAAAAGGGAGAGATATCTTCTTCTTGCATTTCTAAGAAAAAGGTACAAGGGTTTTGCTTTCAGAAAGAGTTTCAGATAACTTTTGTTTGTTTATTAGTGTTGTATGAACTTTCTTTTATTTATGAAATTTGTGTTTTGTTGTGTCTTTCTTATGAAGTCTGAGTAGTTCACTCTATCTTTCTCCCTACTATGAGATATGGTGAAATGAAGAGATAATATGATGTGCAAATATTAAAATATAAAATAAATTGTGATGATTTTTCAACTTTGAACTTAATTTAAATTTTAATTTGGCCAACTGAATTGTTAAAATATGTTGTGAAACATATGATCCAGGAAATGAAGTATGAGTTCTACAACAGGTCACATTTGATTTCATGAAGGAGAAATTTGTTTAAGAAATTAAGTGTAAATAAATAGGGAAATATTCTTTTTTGGGTGTAGAATTGGAGAATCTTCATTTGATTTCATGAAGGAGAAATTATTCATGAAATTAAGTGCAATTAAATAGGGAAATATTCTTTATTGGGTGTAGAATTGGAGAATCTGTAAGGTGACAGACTAAAATCTTCAATTCGGTCTTAGTGTTTAAAACTAAAGCAATAATTAGCCTTCAGGTAAAAGGAAGTAGGAGCTCTAGAGTGGGAGCCGGTATCCTCCTAGCCTAGCCACAGATTTAGGGACTAAGCCTTGGATTAGCCAATGATTTTCTATGCATTGTATGAGGGTAGAGAATTATAATTGCTCCTATTTGGCACAATACATATTATAAACATCTATCTCATCTCATTTCACCAGAACTTCATTATAGTGGGAAGGATGTTTTTTCACATAAGAAATCTTCATTACGTAAACATAGTTAGTAGATTAGTATTTACTTTTTAAACTTTGCATTTTTTTTGCTAATAGTTATATACTTTAGTTTTGATAACATCTCAACATTCGAAATTAGTGATAGTGATTTTGTTTGATTTTCTGTAAATTTCCTAGTAAAACTTATATTTGTCAATTTACACCTTCCCTGTTGGATCGATATTTGGGGCTTAAATAGAAAGTCATTTATTACTTGATAACGATATGTATACTTGCGTAGAATCTCATTATTAATTGTCTATAATTATATATATTTTACACAACTTACTTCTCATATAAGGATCAAGTTTTTTGTGCTGTAGATTTGTCAACTTCATAAATCCTTACATATAAAAGTCGGGATCAAGTTTTTGGCGCCATTGCTTGGGGAAGGTAACGGTTAAATTTAGGTAAATTAAATAATTTTGATAAATTAGGAAAGTTAGAGATAATAAATATATACTATAAAAATATATAAAAATAAAAAAATACATATAAAATCAAAAAAACAAAAAAAAAAAATTTACTTTGCTTACTTTATTTGTTTATGTGAAATATTGAATCTGAAGGCTTATTACCTTACAATTCAGAGTTAGAATGAACTATTAGAAAAATTCAAAAACAATAAAAAGAAATTAAAAAATTAAAAGAAATGGCAAATAACTTAGAAAATCCAATAAATGAGAATCGATAAAGACCTTTNCAGCTCAGGTGTCTCTTCTCACAGAGACCTTCAAAGATGGGGTCTCATTTGGCATTGCCATTTGGAAAATTCCCAACTGATTTTTACTAAATGGATTGACATGCGAAATTTTTCCATGCTGCTATCCAAATCTTTGGAGGGGGAGGATGAAAGCATTCAAGATGTAACAAATCATCAAATGTATATCTAATCTTAATTTCCAATAATTTTAATTAAGAAGATTTATTTGCCTAACACTTGTAAGAGGATGTTAGAAGGTAACACCTTTACTCTTGCTCTTTAAATTTACTGCAAACAATTTTTTCTTTCTCTGCATTGAATGGTCTAGGTTGTGATGAGTTTCTAATTGCACGAATTGATGTTTCAATATGTTAAGAACACATTCGATCATTCTGCTAAGTTACTATAAAATTCAAATCTTACACTACCTATGTCTCGGTTTCATGATTAGGTCGTCGCTATTGATGGGCTACATTTTATGCCAGAATACATAAACATATCATATAGTTGTCTTCATGAGGGAAACTCATTGATGGGGTAATTCATATACTACACATCGCGAATCTTGCTGCTAATGGGTAGGGCATCTTACCTCCAAAGCTTGACCCACTCCAAGGTATGAGACATGGGTTTTTATGATGCATGGGAGTTGTGGGTTGGATCTTGTGAATTTTTTTGATTTGATGTTGAGCATTTTTCTCAATTATTTTGGAGAGTATTATCAACCAAAAATCATCTATCCCTTATTGTTTTGCGCTAGGGTAGAACCACTAATGGCAGGTCAGTTCTAGTTCCCCGAGTATTGGCCGGACTTGATGATCCCTTGCGTGAACATTCTTAGTTTCATGAGTATTAGCCTACCCTGAGATCGTAGGCATAATTAAAAAAAAAATTTACTCATTCATTTTTTATAAAATTGACAATAAAGTACAAGTTTAGGAATGATAACACATTTTTATTTGTCAAGATACAAAGTTTTTAGGGATATAATATCTTCAAATCATCTACATTCCATGTCCAGTGCACCCTCCTTTCCATATAGCTCTTCAGATTATACGTTTTGAGGCATCCCTCTTGTTGATGATGAATGGTCCAGTCCACGTCTAGTCAAGCTTCCCCATCGTTTGTCCTCATGTGGCTAGATCTGCTTTTTTCAGCACAAAGACTCCTATGAATAAAGTCTTCTCCCAAACATGCTTGTTGTAGTATCGAGTCATCTGTCTCTTAACGTCCTCCTTTTTGAGGAGTGAGTTGGCTTCTTTCTGCTATGCGAGAATGAGCACAAGCATCACTCCTTCATCATTAACTTCCTGCCATTCGACTAGGTATGTTTCGTTGAATGTTGAGGTTGTCATCACTCTCAGCCTGTGATAGTTATATTCAACCAGCAACACCACTTCCATTTTGTGTGAAAATATAAAAAGGGTTCGCCCGATCGCCATGGAAGGTGTTATTCAAACTAGCCAAAGAATAAACGGAAAAAATATCAACCCAATTTTCCTTAGCTCCTTCTACCTTTTTTAAAACAGTTTTAGAATGACTTTGTTATTTGTCACAACATATCCATTCATTTAAAAATGGTGGAAAGATGAGAACTTCAATTTGATCCTTTGACTTTTACAAAATTCTTTCACCCCTTAATTGGTAAATTACATTTCATTGTTGGTGGCTATTACAAGTGGTAGCCCAATTTGACAGGTTATATCAGTATAGATGAAATTTCAAACGACCTCTGCAGTGTTCTGAGCGAGTGATTTAGCCTCTATCTATCAATTTGAGAAGTAATCTATAATAGAAAGTAAGAACTTACGTTGGCCTTGCAATGGGGAAAAGGGCTCAAGAATATCGAGCCTCTAAATGACGATCTATCATGGACAAACAATGGGCTATAGTTTGTGAGTTAGTTGATGTTGTAGTGGTGCATACTACTAACATTGTTCACATTTACTTGAGAACCCCTCAACATTTTTCTATAGTGTCGTCCAAAAATATTCTTATCGTTGTAGTCAGTATGCTAAAATCTTCTCTCTAAATGTCTTCTATATTCTCATGAATGTATTTCCGGAGGAACATTTTCTACCACATCTTCTTTGATGCATCTTAGATACAATGAGGTGGCTGACCATCAAAATAGTTTACCCTCAATAATAAGATATTGAGTTGCCTTAACCTTGAAGCACTTTGGGTCGGTCACTTATTATGAGACCTTCTTAGTCTCAAAGAACAGGATGTACAGATCTATCTAGCTCTTTGATCCTTTAATTTCTAGTTACATCACCTTAGCTTCGTCTATGGTAGGTTGGATGAGAAATTATGATGTCTCCTCCTACAAGCAAATGCACCTAGATAGAAGGTCTGCTACATAGTTATCTGCTTGGGAGATGTGTTCAATATTAAAACTATCAAATTTTCATATCTTTGTCTTAGCTTTGACGATTTATTTGGCCGTCATCTTGTCTCTAGCTTCAAATTGGTCATTTACCTTATTGACCGCCAGCAGTGAGTCATATTTTACCAAGAAATGCCACAGGCCCGTCTTGAAAGTGAACCGTAACTCGGTAATAAAAGCTTTTTACTCTTCTTGATTGTTGGTGATATTGAATCACACTTCTATCAAGTGGTACAGATGATCTCTGGTCAGATTTTTTAGAGGGTGATCGAGCCCTCACCCTATTTTGATTAGAAATTTCATCGATATGCATGACTCAAGTATTACTACTTATCTTTGCTTCTTTGTCGGGTTTGCTAAGCTCAAAAAAATCAACCATTAAGTCAGCTATAGCTTGAGTTTTGATGGCAGTTTGAGACACATAAGAGAGAACGTACTCACTGATTTCTACCGCCCATTCGAGAGGCCTACCAGAGTGTTTTCGCTTAGCAACCACTGATTTGAGTGGATTGTTAGTGATAATCCTTATCAAATAAGTTTGGAAGTACGAGCGGAGTCTGCGGGTGAAAATAATGAGAGAAAATGGTGTTAATTTTTCCATAATTTGATACATAAGCTCGACTCCTTAGAGGACTTGGCGGACTTAATAGACCAAAAACGACTTCCCTTGCTTCTCTCAGACTAATATGATTGATCAACTTTTGGACTTATTTAGTGTTTCAAGGAGAACATGTTGAATAGAGCCGGAACCTTTTCCAGGTTAGCGTTTCTGTCCTTTAGATTTAGGAGTTAGCCTAAGAATTTGCTTGTGGATGCTACAAATATATAAAAGAGGATTGAGCTTCGTATTAAATTTTTCTTAAATTTTTGAATGTCTCTTTTAAGTATTTCATGTGTTGCATGGGTGTTTTACTTTTAATTAAGATATCATCAACATACACATCAGTATTTTTTTTCTTTTTTTTATTTAATAAAAATTACATCTATAATGTGTTGGTAAGTAGCGATAATATATTTTGGCCCAAAAAGCATCATATTATAGCAATACACTCTTTTGCTTAAAATAAACAAATCTTATTAGTGTTGTTCAGATGCATCTTCATCTGATGGTGGCTTGAGATCGTATAAAGAAATCTCATCACAGAATGACTGACTGTTGCATCCACACGCACTTCAATTTGTTGTAAGGGGAGTTTTCCTTTGGGCAAGTAGTGTTCACATTATTGAAGTCCATGCACATCCTTCACTTGTCATTTGATTTCTACACCATGACAATATTTGATGCCCACACTAGGTAGTAGACTTCTTATATGTAGTTGATACACCGAAAATATATGCATTTTTAGACCCATATTTTATACTTATTTTTGGTGATATTATTTTAATGGAAGGTATTTTGATGTTTTCTTGTAGGTTATTGATTTTTAGGACTTAAAGCAAAAAAAGGTATTTTGATGTTTTCTTGCAGGTTATTGATTTTTAGGGCTTAAAGCAAAAAGGAAGCAAATTTTCTTGTAGGTTGTTGATTTTTAGGACTTAAAGCAATAAGGATGGAATTTGGAGTCAAAATGATGTTTTTGAAGAAGTGCTCAACGCTGTCCGTGCCAAGGGCAACGTTGATGGCGCAGAACAACAGAACATCTAAAATTTTTACTCAGCGTCGACGGTGCCAAAGGCGGTTCACCCCCCTGTTTCCAGAAAGTTTGATGTATTTGGATGACTTTTGAAGAGATTTTGGAGGTACCTATTGGAGAACCGACCTTGGGCTTTATATGGGGTCAAAATTCATCAGGAAAGTGACTCCTTTTGCTCAAAGACATTCGTCCATGGTCCATTTTTGCCATTCTTCATAATCCATCTTCTTTCNGGAGTGTCTAATGATGTTGTTAGGCTTAGAATTTTTCATTTTCATTAAGAAATAAAGTCAATGCTTGGCTAAATTCATTAGTACTTGGATCTATTAGAACTTGGGGAGAACTATCACAAAAATTCTTGGGTAAATATTTTCCACCCTCGAAAACCGCTAAGCTTAGAAATGATATTACATCTTTTTGTCAGTTTAAAGAGGAATCGATATATGAATCCTAGGAAAGATTTAAAGATCTTTTTAGAAAATATCCACACCATGTTTTGCCAGATTGGTTAATAATTCAAACCTTTTACAATGGATTAGTAGGATCTAAGATCTTTTATAGATGTTGTTGCAGGTGGATCATTAATTTCAAAACCTTCTGATGAAGCATATTCTTTAATTGAAGAAATCGCTACTAATAATTTTTAATGGCCCTTTGAAAGGGTAAATCCTAAGAGAGTAGCCAGTATTCATGATTATGGTGCAATGTCTATTTTGGCATCTCAAATTGCTGCTATTTCTAAAAAGATTGATCAAATAGGAGTAAAATATTCTCAAATACCCCCAGTATTAGAGGAAAATTCCTAGGACAGATTATTGATACTCAATCAACTTATGAAACTTTAAATGTTATAAATAATCAAAATAGCAATCCCTATTCTAACTATTTTAACTATGGATGGAAAAATCACCCTGATTTTAGCTGGAATAATTATAACAATCCGGTGAATCCATCCAAAAATCTGAACAATCAAGGAAATCCTAACGATCTTATTATCCTCTAGGATTTAACTCCAATCCTAGCCCATAAGTTAAGGAAAAGAAGTTGATGATGGAAGAAGTGATGTTGAATATGGGAAATCAAATACAAAATTAAGGGGTTGCTATTAGAAATATTGAAAATCAATTAGGACATATTGCTACTGCACTTAGTAATAATCCTTTTAGAATTATTCCGAGTACTGTAGAAGTTAATCCAAAAGATCAAATAAAGAGTAAATTAAAGCTATTCAATTACGAAGTGGAAAAGAAGTTGAAACAAGGATCCAAAGAGAAACTCAAGTTGATGAAGAGAAGGAAGAAATAGAAAATGATCAACATGAAAATAAAGAAACACGAGTTTCTTTAGAAAAACCATTACCTCCATTTCCTCAAAGACTAAAGCAGAAAAACAAAGATAAACAATTTACAAAATTTTTGAAAATCCTTAAGAAATTTATGATAAATATTCCTTTGGTTGAAGCATTGGAACAAATGCCAAGTTATGTGAAATTTATGAAGGATGTAGTAAATAAGAAAAGGAAGTTTACAGATCATGAGACCGTTGCACTCAGTGAAGAGTGTAGTGCTGGATGTACTAAATAAGAAAAGGAAGTTTACATATCATGAGATCGTTGCACTCAGTGAAGAGTGTAGTGCTATTATTCAGAAAAAGTTTCCTAAAAAATTAAAATATCCTGGTAGTTTTACTATACCTTGTGCGATTGGTGAAAAGTTTTATGGAAAAGCTTTATGTGATCTAGGAGCGAGTATCAATCTTATGCCCTTATCAATCTTTAAACATTTAGATTTGGGAGAAATTTCCCCTACTAATGTAACTCTTCAGTTAGCAGATAGATCAATAACTTATCCAAAAGGAGTTATAGAGGATGGACTAGTAAAAGTAGATAAATTTATTTTCTCTATAGACTTTATAGTATTGGATATGGAGGTAAATAAAGAGATTCCTATTATTTTAGGGAGACCATTTTTACAACAGGAAGAGCTGTAATAGATGTGTAAAAAGGAGAATTAATAATGAGAGTTAATGATCAAGAAGTAAAATTTAATATAGCAAAAGCTATGAAATATTCTGTAATAGAAAAAGATAATGAATGTTTCAGGATGGAAGTAGTTGAATATCTGAGTAATGAACAGTTTAAGAATGAGTATGAAGATAAATTAAAGCAAGGAGAAATTTTTTAGAATGAAGATAAAATAAAATGAGAAGAGTTGGATTATATTGAGGGCAAATTTAAAATGTTAGACCTGTTGGAAAACGATAGTAAAAAACTTATTCCTTCAAGTATTAAACCACCTAAACTTGACTTAAGGATATTACCTGGCCATTTCAAGTATGTATTTTTAAGAAAGTCATCCACATTGCCTGTTATTATATCTTCTGAGTTAACTGAAATTCAAGAATAAAAGTTGATAGAAATGTTGAACAAGTATAAAAAGGCTTTTGGATAGACTTTAGCAGATATTAAAGGAATTAGTCCTTCAATTTATATGCACAAAATTTTATTAGATGAACAATATGAACCTAAAGCTGATCATCAGAGAAGATTAAACCCAATAATTAAAGAAGTTGTTAAAAAAGAGATTTTAAAATGGTTAGATGCTGAAATTATGTATCCTATTTTAGATAGTGCTTAGGTAAACCAATTCACTGTAGAAAGGAGGAGCGACTGTTAAAGAAAAAGAGAAAAATGAATTAATATCAATAAGAAAAATTATTGGTTGGTGAATTTGTATTGGCTATGGAAGATTAAATATGACCACCCGAAAATATCACTTTCTTTTACCCTTTCTATATTGGATAGATTGGCTAGGAATAAATATTATTTCTTTTTAGACGGATATATCGATCATCATCAAATTCCAATTGCTCCAGAGGATCAAGAGAAAACAACATTTACAAGCCCATATGGAACATTTGTTTTTCATAGAATGTCTTTTGGATTATGCAATGCACCTGCAACATTTCAAAGATGCATGATGTCAATTTTTAACAATTTTATAGAATATGGAATGGAAGTGTTTATGGATGATTTTTCTGTATTTGGGATTTTGTTTGAGTTATGTCTTAATAATTTATAAAAAGTTCTGGGTGTATGTGAAAAAGTCAACCTAGTAATAAATTGGAAAAAATGTCAATTTATGGTTGCAGGAAATATTGTGATTGGGCATAAAATTTCTAAAAAAGGCATGGAGGTAGATCTTGCAAAAATTCAAGTTATAGAAAAATTACCACCACCTACCAATGTTAAAGGGGTGAGAAGTTTTCTAGGGCATGCTGGTTTTTATAGGCGCTACATAAAAAATTTTTCAAAAATAACTAAGCCGCTATGCCAACTTTTAGAAAAAGATAAAAAATTTGATTTTGATGAGCAATGCATAAAAGCATTTGAACTATTAAAGAAAAAATTAGTCATTGCACCTAGAATAGTACCACCTGACTGAAAAAAATTATTTGAAATAATGTACGATGGTAGTGATTATGTTATTGAGGTTGTATTAGGACAAAAGCACGATAAAGTTTTTAAAGTTATATATTATGCTAGTAAGACTCTAAATGATACTCAAATTAATTATAATACTACTGAAAGAGAGTTATTAGCTTTTGTTTATGCCTTAGATAAATTTTGACCTTATTTAATTGGAACGAAACGTATAGAAATGCAAAAAAAGGATGCTAAACCAAGATTAATTAGATGGATACTTCTATTACAAGAGTTTGATTTTACTGCAATTGATAGAAAGGGAAATAATAATCAAATAGCTGATAATTTGTCTAGGATAGAAATAGAAATATTAAATAATTTTGCAAATGAAATTTTAAAAAATTTCCCTGATAAACAGCTATATAGTATTGATGAAATGGATGTACCGTGGTATGCTGATATAGAGAATTATATTGTAAGTGATATCTTACCGTCTGATAAGAAAAATCCACAATTAAGGAAATTTATATATGATTCAAAAGACTATTTTTGGGATGACCCATGTTTATATAAATAATGTAAAGTTCTAATTATTAGAAGATGTGTGTCTTATGAAAAACTCTACAGATAATTGAAAGATATCATGATTCTGAATTTGGAGGACATTTTGGAACAAATAGAACTGCATATAAGATTTTATAAGCTGGATTTTATTGGCCTACTATTTTTAAAGATGTTAATGAATATATTAAAATGTGCGATAGATGTTAACGAGTAGGAAATATTTCTAGAAGAAATGAAATACATATAATCTACACATTAGAAATTAAAATTTTTGATGTGTGGGGATTAGATTTTATGGGACAATTTATGCCTTCATTTGGAAACTTATATATATTTCTTGTTGTTGATTAAATGTCCAAATAGATTGAAGCTATTGTTGTACCCAGATGTGCTGCTTGGAGTGTTTCTAAATTTTTAATTAAAAATATTTTTACAAGATATGGAATGCCAAGAGTAATTATTACTGATAGAGTATCCCATTTTAGGAATAAGAGAATCAAAAAATTAATTAATAAATATGATATTATCCATAGATTCTCTACTGCTTATCATTCTTAGACTAGCAGTCTAGCAGAGATATCAAATCGTGAAATTAAACGTATTTTAGAAAAAGCTGTAAATCCTTATAAATTGTATTGGTCTGCTAGACTAGATACTGCATTATGGGCATATAGAACTGCTTATAAGACTCCTATAGGAATGTCCCCATACATACTGATATTTGGAAAAACATGTCACTTACCAGTAGAATTAGAGCATAAAGCATTTTGGGCTATTAAGGAATTTAATTTAAATCTAAAAAATGCTTGTGAGAAAAGATTATTGCAACTCAATGAACTTGAGGAAATAAGAAATGAAGCATATGATAATGCAAAAATCTATAAAGAGAAAATGAAAATATTTTGCAACTCAATGAACTTGAGTAGATTAGAAATGAAGCATATGATAATGCAAAAATCTATAAAGAGAAAATGAAAATATGGCATGAGATTATAAATGAAGCATATGATAATGCAAAAATCTATAAAGAGAAAATGAAAATATGGCATGATCGGAGACTATTAAGAAGAAATTTGAACCTGGACAAGAAGTTATATTATATAATACAAGATTGAGATTGTTTCAAGGAAAAATGAAATCCAGATGGTTAGGACAATTTAAAGTGATTAAAGTCTATCATTGTGGAACTAATGTTATTAAAGATCCTAACAATGGAAAGGTATTTAAAGTTAATGTGCATCGTCTGAAACATTATTATGAAGGGAACACACCTCAATTTGAAGAAGTTTTAATGTTAAGTCAACCCAACTAAACAAATAGTGTGTCGAGCTGACGACGTTAAACCAATCGCTTTATGGGAGGCAACCTATACATATATGTCTATATATTACTATTTTGTTTAATAAGTGTCTTATATATTACTAGATAATAATCCAACATAATTGCATTTATTATATATTAAGTCAAATATTGGTACTGGAGAAAAAGTTGGAATCAAATTGAATGAAAAAATGAAAGTCGCAAAATTTTGCCCACTGGCGCCGACGGCGCCCAAGAGAAAGGACCTCAGCGTCGGCAGCGCCAATCGGGAGTGCCAACGGCACCGAGAGCTGTTAAACGTGCGTCAAAATCAAGCCACAACATTAAGCATTGACACAAACCTATACACATAATCAAAGTTCAAACTTCTAAAGCAAAAATAAACCAAACCAAATCAAATCAAATCAAGTCCACACAATTACATCAAATACATAAATATTCTTAAGCAAGTAGAGAATCCAAAGTCTTCAGTCATTCTGCTTCATCTTCAGTACTTTCACCTCCCTTAATACCTCCCATGGATTGATATTGAACATATAGATTGTAGAAGGATCGGTACGGGAATTGATCTGTCGAATTTTCATCAATCCACCCATTTTCTTTAAATAACCGAACTAATCATGCTTTAAAAGTTCCAGTATGACCAAATTTTCTTTCATTCGCAAATCAAGGTAATCAAAAAGGTACTTAAGATCTCCTACTGCATTCATAATACTCTGAAGTTTCCTTTCAATTTTTTTCTCAATAGCAAGCAAACTTCCTACTATTTGTGGTATTAATGAAGTTGAAGCATGTGAAGAATGATCCATAATAACATTTAGTGCTTCATTTCCATTACCAACATACTGATCATCAATAGGGATCATGGGCTCCCATGGTAGTAAAACTTTTTTTCCAACATTCATATGGCACTTGGGATTGACTGCAAATTAGAAAAATTGTAGAAGGATGCCCAAGTCCATAAATTGGCCCATTCTTAATGATACCCATAACAGATTTAAATATGATTCATCCTATATCAATAGATTTTTTCATTTGAATACAGTAGTTTAAAATAGCACTTTCCTTGGTGACTCTACTAATCTTATCTCGTCTCATTAACCAGAACCTCATTTTAGTGAGAAGGATATTTTTTCACATAAGAAATCTTCGTTACATAACATATTTAATAGATTAGAATCTACTTTTAAAACTTTACATTTCTATTTTGCTAATAGTTAAGTACTTTAGTTTGATAACTTCTCAACATTCGAAATTAGTGACAGTGATTTCGTTTAATTTTCTGCAAATTTCCTAGTAAAACTTATATTTGTCAATTTACACCTTCTCTGTGAGATCGATATTTGGTGCTTGAATAGAAAGTCTTTTTTTACTTGATAACAATACGAATACCTGCATAGAATCCATTATTATTACTTATAATTATATATATTTTACACAGCTTACTTTTCATATAAAGATCAAGTTTTTGGCGCTATAGTGGTGTCAACTTCATAAATCCTTACATATAAAAAGTGGGATCAATAGTCAAACTACAACAATTTTTAGACCTCCACCCAAATTAGCTCAGTAAGTTTACAGCTGAAATCCTCACTTCTGCTTCATCGGTCAGGCCACTGAGTAGACATTCAGGTGGCGGAAAGCGACATCGATCGATATCACAAACATCTTAGTGAAAAATAAGAAAAAAAAAACATTTTGAAGATTTTGGAGAGTGTCAATCACTGCATCCTTATGACCTTCATCAAAAGCTTCACTTAGTAGAAAAATTTACCAATGTCTCCTTCAGTCGCGGGGATCTAATGGGTGATCTCATTAAACTTGAAATCCCCTTCTCGCAAGTTGTCGACTCGAGGGATTCTAGCTGGACTCTTCTGACCTCGCAAAGATAGCAGATTTGAGACTGTTCGTGATTTCCACAGACAATGATCACCTTTCCATCACCTGGGAACTTCACAGCTACATGGTAGGAAGAGGCAACAACCCTGAAAGAATTGAGTAAGGGTCAACTGAAGATAACATTGTAGGTGGTTGGTAAGCCAACCATTATGAAGTTTGCCATGTTGGTGAAATGTTTTTCTTTTTCTCCCCAAGTAAATGGTAAAGCGANAGAGAAAAATGAATTAATATCAATAAGAAAAATTATTGGTTGGTGAATTTGTATTGGCTATGGAAGATTAAATATGACCACCCGAAAATATCACTTTCTTTTACCCTTTCTATATTGGATAGATTGGCTAGGAATAAATATTATTTCTTTTTAGACGGATATATCGATCATCATCAAATTCCAATTGCTCCAGAGGATCAAGAGAAAACAACATTTACAAGCCCATATGGAACATTTGCTTTTCATAGAATGTCTTTTGGATTATGCAATGCACCTGCAACATTTCAAAGATGCATGATGTCAATTTTTAACAATTTTATAGAATATGGAATGGAAGTGTTTATGGATGATTTTTCTGTATTTGGGATTTTGTTTGAGTTATGTCTTAATAATTTATAAAAAGTTCTGGGTGTATGTGAAAAAGTCAACCTAGTAATAAATTGGAAAAAATGTCAATTTATGGTTGCAGGAAATATTGTGATTGGGCATAAAATTTCTAAAAAAGGCATGGAGGTAGATCTTGCAAAAATTCAAGTTATAGAAAAATTACCACCACCTACCAATGTTAAAGGGGTGAGAAGTTTTCTAGGGCATGCTGGTTTTTATAGGCGCTACATAAAAAATTTTTCAAAAATAACTAAGCCGCTATGCCAACTTTTAGAAAAAGATAAGAAATTTGATTTTGATGAACAATGCATAAAAGCATTTGAACTATTAAAGAAAAAATTAGTCATTGCACCTAGAATAGTACCACCTGACTGAAAAAAATTATTTGAAATAATGTACGATGGTAGTGATTATGTTATTGAGGTTGTATTAGGACAAAAGCACGATAAAGTTCTTAAAGTTATATATTATGCTAGTAAGACTCTAAATGATACTCAAATTAATTATAATACTACTGAAAGAGAGTTATTAGCTTTTGTTTATGCCTTAGATAAATTTTGACCTTATTTAATTGGAACGAAACGTATAGAAATGCAAAAAAAGGATGCTAAACCAAGATTAATTAGATGGATACTTCTATTACAAGAGTTTGATTTTACTGCAATTGATAGAAAGGGAAATAATAATCAAATAGCTGATAATTTGTCTAGGATAGAAATAGAAATATTAAATAATTTTGCAAATGAAATTTTAAAAAATTTCCCTGATAAACAGCTATATAGTATTGATGAAATGGATGTACCGTGGTATGCTGATATAGAGAATTATATTGTAAGTGATATCTTACCGTCTGATAAGAAAAATCCACAATTAAGGAAATTTATATATGATTCAAAAGACTATTTTTGGGATGACCCATGTTTATATAAATAATGTAAAGTTCTAATTATTAGAAGATGTGTGTCTTATGAAAAACTCTACAGATAATTGAAAGATATCATGATTCTGAATTTGGAGGACATTTTGGAACAAATAGAACTG
>JXCR01137131.1:11985-22362 GCA_002079205.1 Phalaenopsis hybrid cultivar
TATATATATATATATACATTAAAAGGAATGGTCAAAGGCCATTATAAGAGCCTCGGTCATCCCTCATGCGCCTAAGAATTCGAGTACCGGACTCTACACTCAAGTGGAACCGAATCCCAGACCACAGGGGACTTACAACTGACAAGCAGATGCCCGACCAACTGTTTTGATTACGCGACGCACATACATATACATATATATATATATAAATATACACACACACATGTATATGTAGTTTTTTTTTAAAAAAGCCCATGGGCTAATATTTAAAATGGAAAAGATACAGATAAATTGTATGAGTGGGTCCAAAAAGACACCATAACCACACGGTACAACACACACAAAAAAGTAAAGAAACATATAAGACCAAAAACTAAAACCACCAAAATGCGCAAAAAGTTAGGGACAACCCAATTTCCCCACTGGAAAATAACTTGACATAAATTGCCCAGCTTGCAGGGGGGTAGAGATAAAAGCTTACTTTTAGAGAATTTATTAGAAAAAGGAATATAAAAAAACTAGGCAGAGACCCTTAAACTAGATATGACAGTTAAGCTTAGAGAGAATTAGCTCATAGAAAGTTAAAAATCTTTGAGAATAAGCGAATAAAAGCTCTAAGATTTAAATTTGCATGCTTGGGAGCCTTCTCCCTATTTGCAAGAAAAAAATAGAGATAGGAGTCGCAGAAAGGGTTACAAGAAGTCGTGAATATTGAGATGTCATTGCCATATGACCTTGCAGTTAAGTGGCGAATGAAGAGCTTCCTTTTGTATACACTATAAACTAGTGACAAGCTCAGGATGAACTATCATGTTCTCTTAGATGAATACACTTGGTTGTGATGGACTGGTATTTGATTAAATATCGAGTTTAGGAGTTGGATTGGTGACTTATTGATCATCAAGCAAATTGCCTATTTCAAGGCTTTAGGTGAATTCCTGGTAAGCGGGTTTTGAGTTATGAGTGGTTCAAGTAGGTTAACGAACCAATAGTTACTTGAACACGGCCTAAGTTTGCATAATGAATTGATTACTGTCTCAAAAGAATATGGATGTATAATAAATTTTATTGGTAGGAAATATCAAGTATCCATTTACCTTAGCCAATCCATAACATAAAAGAATAATTAAAGTCCAGAATTCAATACAAACTTAATTTCATGCCAAACATATGTTTGAAATTTTAGCTTGCATCAAGGAATTTTCATTGGAAAGCTTCCATTACTCATATACTAAATCATAATTGTTGAGCATTTAAAATTCTACAAGTTTGAAGAGCATTGGAATGGCTTTATTGCATAGTGCATATATCAAAATAAAGAAGACAACAAGCTTGAACTAATTCACTCATTGGAACAAGGATAAAATGTTTTATTTTTTAAGGTCTTGGACATTTAAATTATGAGTATACTATGTCACCATTCCTAATAAAACGTAATAGACATGGCAACAACAGATTTAGTGTAGTAAATATCATAAATCATCATCATGTAACACAAAACAGGGAATGCATATCTGTTATCCATATTCATTCTTCTTAAGGGCCCGTTTGGGGCAGCTAATTTGGTGCGGTGGCGTTTTGAAAACGCATCTGACCTGTTTGGGTAAACTTTATTTTGGCAACTTATGCGTTTTGAAAACGCTGAAAACAGCATTTTCACACCGCACTTATCTAGGTGCAGTGGCAGCTTTCCAACAACAGTTTGGTTTTTTCAAAAAAATAAAAATTTGTAATAGCTACCGCACTTAGCTTATTAGCGGATTATTTTTAATCAGCTTATCAGCAGATTATTCAATAACTTGCGGCTGCCCCAAACAGACCCTAAGTAATTCTATAGAAATTTGATTAAAAAAAACATAGTAACCATTTAAAAATTGGAGTGCATCTTCCATTACTACAAATAGCTTCACTCACCATACCTAGAAGAGCTTGAGTAAAGCAAATATTCATAGATATGGGAATGCACTTTCCAATAAGGAAGAATACATCCATTTTACCTTATTTAGATTTCCATAACGAAAACAAATATAAGACCTAAACATCCATCCTCTTTTAACATTGTTAAGACTATAGAGAAACAAGATTCATCCAATTCCATAATCATTTGATTATCCATCAATGGAAGAAGAAATGATTGATGGATGAATTTGATGGAATGAGACAAGAGTTGTGATTTTCTCTATATAAATAATTCCAAATAACCTAGAGTTAAACATATTGATTTGATCTTAATTTTAGATCATATTCGATTGATCATTTGAATGGATGAATTGCAGGGTTAAAATGAAACTTCTTTTTTGTGTTTTGTAAATCACTCAACTATCATTATTCCCAAATCCCAATGCATGTTCGTTTGATGATTCAATATAATAGCTATGAAAATAAAGATGAAACCTTGCATTTGTAGGTCATAAGATGCCTTTAATTTTAAGAAAAACTGAGTAGGGGAATGACTATTTGCTTTATGAGAACCAAATTTAGGGCAAACTCATCATAAATGCAACTAAAGTCAAGTGAGGTGCCACTAGTTACTCGGCATTCATTCATCGTATTACAATTAATTCAAACTCCATGTTTCATTCAATAAGCCAAAATAGGCTTGAAAATAAGTCATAATAACCAAAATATAAGGTGAAGAGCAAGGCACATAGGAGCAAATAAGTCCACAAAACAAGTTCAGTTTAGTTTCACTTCATTCCTACTTAACCATTTGAAAAGCAGCTTTCATTTGGAAGGAAAATATGTTTAAGAAAACACTATTTTGCTAATGTGTCTTCTCAGTAACTTTTTTTTATCATAGAAACTGACTAGTAAAGCCGCTCTTGTTTCCATGATATTGAGATTCGATTTTATACATCATAACAAAGGTGTAACATCTACACAATAGTGACAAACAAAACTTACCAATGCTACAAACAAAACATAATCTTAGCCAAGTAAAATAAAATAAAATAACAAAACCCCAAGTTCCCAACTTATGAAACACAAGGTTCTAACTTCTAACATGAATATAATCAAGCATGTGGATACTATGGATATTTGAATTTCACTTCCTTATCTGAATGAATGGCTAACTCTATCACATCACAAGATTATCAAGATCAATAACAACATCGATCAAGAAAAGTTTCAAGAGTGTGATCGTAAAACATGTAATAAAGCTTCGCCAAGAAAATCTAAAGCTTCGCCCTTCTTCCCATTAGCCACCCTTCGTCTACAAAACTTGCAAAAATAATACACACATCAATTCCCGGCAAAACCCCATCCTTCTTCTTCCAAGATCACTTAAGAAATACTAATCTCCAATCTCCTAAAAGTTCAATTACGAATTTAGCTGACCAAAAATCATCCAATATGCATTCCCGGTCTCTTCAATGATATCATAAGTAAGAAGAGTAGCATCCCATCAAAGCTCCATAAAGCAACCACACTTCCATTGTCACCGACTCACCACTTAACTCGAATGCTTAAATGAATAAATGAAACATTATTGGAAAGCTCGTCAGTCAAAGAGGCAAAACAAGTAAACAGAATGGCATTCCAAGAAAAACAACATCAAAACCTATTGATTTTTCCTCCAAGTTCGTAAAGAGCTTAAGAGATATAAAGAGCAATTAAATTTTAGGATACCTTTCTTGAAGGAATGCAAGGGCAGAGTTCGCATCGAAGCCCGATTGAATAAGGTAGGTTTGTACATCCTCAACAAAAGAGGCCGCCGGAATGCCCCTTCTCTCTGCGGGATTGCCGGATGATGACGAAGTAGAAGCACAAGCCATGAACTAGCAGAGATCAAGGGACGAAGGTTCGAGGCTGGTGGTCTAACAAATCATTAAACACACACACAATATATATAGGGTTTTTTTACATTGATTTAGGATAAATAATATCAAGGATGCGTATTTTCTTTGAAATAACAGGAAGGGGGCAGTTATATACGGAAAAAAATTAGGTTTGGATTCCGGAGGTAGCTTCACATGCGAATTTTCAGTAATATATCTTCATAATTGTAAATATATCTGGTTCAGCGAAAAAATATTAAAGTGGAAGAACAGACTCTATAATAATTCTGAAATGACATCGAAATAAATTCTGTGATTTCACTTTACTAATCCCGAAATAATCTCCCCTAAATAATACTGTGGAGATTATTTGGGGTTATTTCTGGGTTATTTCATAGTTATTAAAGAGAAACTTATATATTTCACTTCAATAACCAATAAATAATCCCGAAATAACCTCAACGATGTTATTTCAGGGTTATTGAAGTGGAACAACGGATGTTATTTCGATGTTATTTTTGGGTTATTGAAGTGAAATATAAAAGTTTCTCTTCAATAAGCTCGAAATAATCTGCGGTTCCACTTCAATAAGCCCGAAATAACATCCACAATGTAGCACATGTGGTAGCATATTATTGGAATCTCCATACAGAGCTACGTCAAAAGTCTGGACATACAATTTTTTCATTATATACAAACCCGTCAATTCCTATATATTTACATAACTAAAATTAAGAATTTTTTTTTACATTCAAGCCACTGAAATCTTTCATATTACATCAAAATTATTATCATTTTAACTTAAATATATGAAATAAACATTTACATGCCTAGATAAGGTGGAATACATGTAAAATTCGAAGTTTGGGTATTAGATATGTAAATATATAAAAATTGAGTCATATGATGTAAATATTTCTAAAAAAATAATTATACATAATTATAATATAGTTATCTCAACTAGAAACATTAATTTTCATAATTTTTTTTTTTTGCAAAAATCATGTATACTCCTCTTGCATGAAAGAAAATTTGTGGTGATAGAGTAATTTAATATCTAATACACACACACATAAGAAAAAAATTGAAATATAGCAATAAAGCACATTAGGATTTTTTGCACGGAAAATTTTGGAAAGGGAAAAACCCACAAAATCCATCCCAGTCAAAATAATACACTATGTGATTGTAAATATATTGATTCATTCTTCTCTTGAATTAGGGAAGATATTATAAAGTTGATAATTATAAATGTAGAATAGTATTCCAACCTTCATGGTTGTAACTGAGCTATGAAAACTATAGTTCTCAGTGAAAATAACAATGACTGTCTGCAAAGGTTGTAATTAATTACTACGAAGACAGCAATACATCATAAATGTTGTGAACGGTTGTTTTAATAACATCAACTTGCTGTAGAGGTTGTACTCAAAAGGCGGAGTGGTAATTGACCACATAAATTAAAATTAATAGTTTTAGAAGCATCAATTGTCCACAAAGGTCGTTATAGGAGAGAGTAATGATAGTAATTGACCATGTAGGCTATAGCGGGTAGCTATAGTAGTAAATAATCACATAGTAATAGTAGGTAGATGTAATAACGTCGGTTGACTGCAACCATAGTGAATGGTTGTGATGACCACACTCGGCCTTGTAGATCATAATGAGGAGATATTGTAGTATTAGTTGGCCATAAAGGTCGTAATAAAGGGTTGTGATGACAATATTCGGTCATGTAGGTCGTAATGGGTGATGTAATAGTGTTAGTTGACCACAAATGCCACAGTGAAGGGCTATGATGACAATAGTTAGCCAAGTAGGTTATAGTGAGGAGCTTTGTTGACCTCACTTTTGGTTGAGGTTTAGTTTTTGCTCTTTAGTAGCCTAAGGTCTAGCCAAAAGACTTTCCTGTTGATTATTCCTAGAGGACTAGAAAAAGAACCCTCACTATTAGAAACTCTAAACCATTCTTTTCTCAACTTGAAGTTCCATATACAAGTTTAACCTCTAGCACTTAGCAGGTGGGGCCACTATATGAGAGCTCATTAAGAGTCCCCATAAGACTGCTTGACCTTAGGGTTGACCCTGGATGTTGGTCTGGGGCTAATTCACTCATTGTCACTCACTTTTCACCCACATTCACTCATAACCCTAAACCCAAACTTGTTAACTTTAATCCCTTTATCTTTTGGGACACTTGTGTAAATGGTCCCCTAGACCCACTAGCCATAGGCTAGGGTTTAGATAAGACCAGTACATAGAGGACCCAAATGAAGATTCCATTGATTCATAGCTCAAATCGGGTGGTTGGCATCTCAATTTCACCAAAATATCCAACTCAACCTTTTATCCCTGAAACCAATTTGGACTCTTCAATTGAACTCAATTTGATCCCAATTTCACCCAATTTCAATTCTAAATTTAAATTCAGCATGATCAAACTCAATTCAAACTAAGTCCAAGCCTAATTGATCCACATTTGAATCTAATTTCAACCCAAATCCAAAATTTTAAATTTGCCCCAATTTAGCCATGTGCCAAATTCCACCAAATTGAATGCNCACCCACATTCATTCATAACCCTAAACCCAAACTTGTTAACTTTAATCCCTTGATCTTTTGGGACACTTGTGTAAAATGGTCCCCTAGACCCACTAGCCATAGGCTAGGGTTTAGATAAGACAAGTACATAGAGGACCCAAATGAAGATTCCATTGATTCATAGCTCAAATCGGGTGGTTGGCATCTCAATTTCACCAAAATATCCAACTCAGCCTTTTATCCCTGAAACCAATTTGGACTCTTCAATTGAACTCAATTTGATCCCAATTTCACTCAATTTCAATTCTAAATTTAAACTCAACATGATCAAACTCAATTCAAACTAAGTCCAAGCCTAATTGACCCACATTTGAATCTGATTTCAACCCAAATCCAAAATTTTAAATTTGCCCCAATTTAGCCATGTGCCAAATTCCACCAAATTGAATGCCAAATCCCAAATTTGGCACCCAATTAATGTTGAGAACTCTTCGTGATATTCCCCTAGAACATTTTCAACCATCAATTTGGACGTAACCCAACTCTAGCCCAACCTAAACCCAAATCTAACCCAACGTACCCGAATTTGTCAAATGTCCAAAATCCCTCAAGTTGACCCTTCAAATCGATCCAAAATCATTCCAAATATTTTCTAAATCTTTCATGACAACTATCTACACCATCTTGGTCAATTAATTGAGTTTGAACCAAAATTTTGGCGAGAATCGAGTTTGACACTTTTTTGACTCGATCGTCGACGAGATTGTCCAAACGACCCCGGATGATGAAACATACAACATCCACGCGTCCGGAGCGTCGAAATTAGCCAAGGAGGACACCCACTTTGATGTGGTTCGTGCACGTACGAATTGGAGAGTAAGTATTAAAAATTATAAAATATAAAAAAAAATAATATCCTTTTTCACATAAATCCCTAAATCCTAAAATCCTAATTCCCTAAATCTCTGCTCACGCCTCCTCTCCCATTCCTGTTCGCAACCGACCCAGCCGAGCCTCCCTCCCGTTCACGAACCCTCGCCCGAAGCTCCCTCTCAGTTGCGGTCCCTCAAGCCACACGCCTGCGCCCATCTACTGTTGCATTCCTTATCGCCTGCTCCCCTCTGCTCGCTCTCCCATCGCAGCCTGCGCCATCCCGCGATCTTATTGCCTGCTCACTGTTGCTGCGATTTGGATGATGGTTCCTTGTGTTTGATTCACCACAGGTAAGTTCAGGGAAGCTTTCTGCTCCTTTCTTGGCTATAAAAGCCTCTCTTGGGGTGAAAAAATTTGCATGCGAGACGTACGTAGCGCTAGGTGCGATATTGGGTTATACCGACGGTACGAGGGGTTACATCCGCGGTATAAGCCCTTGTAACCTCCATGTAACTTACGTGTAACCTCTTAATATATTATAACAGAAACGCCAAACTTATTTTAGGCTACATGTAGGTTACAGAAAGTTACATGGAGGTTACAAGTAGGGGTGTAAACGAACCGAACACGAACGAACAAAGCTTGTGTTCGTGTTCGGTTCGTTTAAAATTTAGTTTGTTTGAAATAAGCTCGTNCCGTTTCTCTTACACACTGTACCTTAGAATAGGAGGCTAGTAGTTGGTTTTATAGGAGGTATGTGACAGCAAAACATTGACTCAACAATTGCATGTACACTTAAAATTAACATTGAACTCGAAGGTATTACGACGAGGAGCTTAGAGTTAACATTATGGTCAGCATAACCATCTTCAACAACATAACATGTCTACATCAACTAAATCATTTTTTAGAAATTAAATAACAATCCATAGGGCTTCGAGATTGTTTGCTTATGCAACATAAATCCTAAACTTATCTTTAGACTTTTGTATAAATCTGCTACACAATATAAGCCCTAACCCGTTTTATGATTCTAAAGTAGTCGTTCATCACGACGTAAATTCTCTTATCTTCCAGGCTATTCGTGTGATCTTTTCATTCAAATATAAGCTCTAACTAATAAAATTTGCAGGATNCAAGCCATGAACTAGCAGAGATCAAGGGACGAAGGTTCGAGGCTGGTGGTCTAACAAATCATTAAACACACACACAATATATATAGGGTTTTTTTACATTGATTTAGGATAAATAATATCAAGGATGCGTATTTTCTTTGAAATAACAGGAAGGGGGCAGTTATATACGGAAAAAAATTAGGTTTGGATTCCGGAGGTAGCTTCACATGCGAATTTTCAGTAATATATCTTCATAATTGTAAATATATCTGGTTCAGCGAAAAAATATTAAAGTGGAAGAACAGACTCTATAATAATTCTGAAATGACATCGAAATAAATTCTGTGATTTCACTTTACTAATCCCGAAATAATCTCCCCTAAATAATACTGTGGAGATTATTTGGGGTTATTTCTGGGTTATTTCATAGTTATTAAAGAGAAACTTATATATTTCACTTCAATAACCAATAAATAATCCCGAAATAACCTCAACGATGTTATTTCAGGGTTATTGAAGTGGAACAACGGATGTTATTTCGATGTTATTTTTGGGTTATTGAAGTGAAATATAAAAGTTTCTCTTCAATAAGCTCGAAATAATCTGCGGTTCCACTTCAATAAGCCCGAAATAACATCCACAATGTAGCACATGTGGTAGCATATTATTGGAATCTCCATACAGAGCTACGTCAAAAGTCTGGACATACAATTTTTTCATTATATACAAACCCGTCAATTCCTATATATTTACATAACTAAAATTAAGAATTTTTTTTTACATTCAAGCCACTGAAATTTTTCATATTACATCAAAATTATTATCATTTTAACTTAAATATATGAAATAAACATTTACATGCCTAGATAAGGTGGAATATATGTAAAATTCGAAGTGTGGGTATTAGATATGTAAATATATAAAAATTGAGTCATATGATGTAAATATTTCTAAAAAAATAATTATACATAATTATAATATAGTTATCTCGACCAGAAACATTAATTTTCATTTTTTTTTTTTTTTGCAAAAATCATGTATACTCCTCTTGCATGGAAGAAAATTTGTGGTGATAGAGTAATTTAATATCTAATACACACACACATAAGAAAAAAATTGAAATATAGCNAACTAGAAACATTAATTTTCATAATTTTTTTTTTTTGCAAAAATCATGTATACTCCTCTTGCATGAAAGAAAATTTGTGGTGATAGAGTAATTTAATATCTAATACACACACACATAAGAAAAAAATTGAAATATAGCAATAAAGCACATTAGGATTTTTTGCATGGAAAAATTTGGAAAGGGAAAAACCCACAAAATCCATCCCAGTCAAAATAATACACTATATGATTGTAAATATATTGATTCATTCTTCTCTTGAATTAGGGAAGATATTATAAAGTTGATAATTATAAATGTAGAATAGTATTCCAACCTTCATGGTTGTAACTGAGCTATGAAAACTATAGTTCTCAGTGAAAATAACAATGACTGTCTGCAAATGTTGTAATTAATTACTACGAAGACAGCAATACATCATAAATGTTGTGAACGGTGGTTTTGATAGCATCAACTTGCTGTAGAGGTTGTACTCAAAAGGCGGAGTGGTAATTGACCACATAAATTAAAATTAATAGTTTTAGAAGCATCAATTGTCCACAAAGGTCGTTATAGGAGAGAGTAATGATAGTAATTGACCATGTAAGCTATAGCGGGTAGCTATAGTAGTAAATGATCACATAGTAATAATGGGTAGATGTAATAACGTCGGTTGACTGCAACCATAGTGAATGGTTGTGATGACCACACTTGGCCTTGTAGATCATAATGAGGAGATATTGTAGTATTAGTTGGCCATAAAGGTCGTAATAAAGGGTTGTGATGACAATATTTGGTCATGTAGGTCGTAATGGGCGATGTAATAGTGTTAGTTGACCACAAATGCCACAGTGAAGGGCTATGATGACAGTAGTTAGCCAAGTAGGTTATAGTGAGAAGCTTTGTTGACCTCACTTTTGGTTGAGGTTTAGTTTTTGCTCTTTAGTAGCCTAAGGTCTAGCCA